>VXAV01011508.1:464923-550050 GCA_013399715.1 Alectura lathami
GCTTTGTGCGGCGGGGGCCGGGGGGGGCCGCTGAGGCTCGTTGTGCCCCGGCGCGGTGAGCGGCCTCCCGGGAGGGGAGGAGGGGAGGAGGGGAGGCTGGCTGCCCGCTGGGTGCCGGGAGAGAGGGCGGCGGAAAGCGAGAGGGCAGTTTTAACAAGTCGTGACGGTGACAGCCGGAGGGAAGCCTGTTTCCGAGGAGCTGGGCTGCACCTGGGTGCACAGCTCGCGAGTGCAAAATGGAGAAGAGCAAGAGCCTGTCATTGATCTGGGAGCGTAAAGCGAATAGGATGTTGTTGTGCCTGGGTGCTGTTCAGATGATGCTGATGGGCTTAATAAGCTGCTGTCCTAATGTGCAGGCACCTAAATCGATACGTGCATTGATTATCCCCTTATAGCTTTTAATACACTGCATTCTAAGGAAACTTTTGTGTTGAGATGGAGTGCTGCCTGCTCAGTGCCTCACCTGTATGTTCTTCTCTGCTGCACCCTCCTCTTTGAAGCTTCCTCTGCCTCCTCGTTTAGGCAGTGAGCAGGTGTACAGCAAGCAAGGGGCAGGGTTTGCAGTGATCTTGGTGCTCCTTCTTCAAAGCAGCAACAATCTCAGTAGCTCAACCCGTTTGACATGTTATCAAACTCATTGATTTTGAGCCCAATATAAACTTGATGGCCTTTCCTTGCTCTGAGGGAAACAGGCAAGGGTCCAGGATCACGCGTTTGCCACGGCAGATTGCTGGTAGGTACAAGTGTGTTTGGGAGCAAAGTGGTGAGCTCTTCGCTTGCGCTGGCAGAGTTCCCTGTGCTGTGACACTCACCACTCGAGGCTCTTTGTTTGAACTGTGGGTTGCTGGGGGGAAGTTCCACGTAATCACAGATAGGCACGTGTGTGTATTTTTGAAGTTTGGTTCTGTCAGCAGTAAAACCCGTAAAATCTGCATTTGTTTTCTTTCAAGAGTGGAGCTGGATACAAGGTGATGGAGTATCACGGAGTTGTAGCCTGCCCTAACTTGCTTTGCTGCTGTGAGTGCCGGGCTGTCACAAAGCTCCTTGCAGTGTGAACAGTTCCAGGCTCTCCTGGCTTTTAAACATAGATGTTCTGGTCTTCCCTGTCGCTTCCACAAGAACCGTGGCTTTTGGTTCCCTTGTTTGTGCTCTGGGCTTCTTTCTCCTCGTATCTGTTGTTACTCAACCTTCAATATTAAAATGGAATGTGTTACATTCAGTGCCTTTGCTCGCCCGTTTTTGAAGACAATCTAAAGCACTCAGAGTTTTATTACTGCCTTTATTTCCCACCTCCACCCCTCCATCCCTATCCACGCTTAATTGGAGAAACCAGGGTGGAGAAAAGCGGGTGTCCCAGTGTAGCTTGGATTCAGCCAGCGCCAGGAGCTCACCTGGCCAGGCTGTCCCCGCTGGCATGATTAAGGTGGCAGCACAAGTTATCACAGCTTTGGACTGCAGGTAACTTGGGAATGGCCACACTCTGAAGTGTGTGAGTTGCACCTGACAAGTGCTGAAATCAGAACTGGCTTTAGTGGAGGCAGGGTTCAGCAGAAGGAAGGACGGTAGTTCCTCTTCGCGGTGTGCTTTCATTCATCTCCACAGAGAAGCACTAACAAACAGGATGAAATTATGCTCAGTGCTACGTGGAGCTCTACTAGCTCTTTGCCCCAGCTATAATGGGAAGGCTTTCTGCCCAGCATTAATCTTCTTACAGAATGAAACTATTGCGTAGTCTCGTGCTGGCATCAGGATTGTTTTTTATTATTATTATTTCTGCCTCTGTCTGTAGAAAGATGCATTGTTTTCAGATCCTAAGTGAAGTTTTGCATACTTAGTAAACGATGATGGAATAATTGGATTTGAAACTTACTTTTTATGGAGGATTGGTGTGAATAAAGAATTGCTGCTAACTGAAATGAGTTCCCCTATGTTAAATCTGTGATAGCGATAGATTATCGTGAGCTACTTCTGTGCATTATGGAAACACAAAAACCCCAACAAGTGTTGCATTCAGTCTTGCTCCTTTGGCTTATGAGAACATAATTCTTGTTAGGAATGGCCAAGGTTCTAAAAAAATGAACTGGCATCTGTAATGGCTAAAAACGTCTCGTTCTTTCAGTGCTTTTAAGTGTTAGCACTGATTGCTGGTGGATGTGCGCCTGTCTGCCTGCCGTCAGTGCTTGAACAGAGAACAGGTAATTGGTGCCTTGGATGTTGCAAGCAATGACAAAAAGTGAAGGGAACCAAATATGTCATTGCATCTCAGACCGTTCCACTGCCTTCTAGGGCAGAGCCCCTAGTGAGGATTCTCTGCATTTCGGGCTGGTATCAGGAAACTTGCTTGTGGTTAGTTCTTGAAAAGTAATCAATACCGTCTTTGTCAAGTAAAACTAAAAGGGAGGGAACGTGGAGGCATTAGAAAGTGTTATCCACATTTCTTGTTTAACTGTGAGCAAAAGAAACACATTCCAAGGCCTCTGTAGCGTACTCGATGAAGATATTCTTAAAAGCACTTGGTTAAAATCAGTTTGCCATCTGATACAGGATCATATCGGGATTCTAGAAGTGAGTCAGCGCCAAGCCAGGGACACAGGCACCAGGAGGTACAGTCTGGATGAGCTCAGGGGTGGTTTGGTGCACCAGCAAAATAAACAATCTCTGCTTCCTGTTCTGGTGTACTAATTCCAGAAGTCGAAATTTGAAATGGTTAAGAAGGAAACAAACCCTTGCTTGCGTATTTTTTGATGCTCCTGAATGGGATGTTCATGGTGGGAGGCAGGAGGTTTGGGTTCTTGTCCGAGTCCTAGTGAGTATTAAGTATTGTAAAAAAAAAAAGTATTGTTTTTGGTGCACCTGTAGGTGCCAGTTCTTTGGTAGAGAGCTCGGCTGAAATAAAGGCGAACCAGAATCAACTTTGTTGGATGGGGAATGGAAGCCAGGGTGGTGACCGGCGCTAGCAGTAGCATTGATCCCACAGGAGTATCAACAACGCGTTGTTTGCCTTCCAAACAGAAGGCGTGGTCTATGTTCCAGAGAGCTTAAAGATCCTTCGAAACTTTTTCTAGTGGAAAAGGCAGTTCTCTTGGCCAGCTCCACCCCTATCTCGGTACAGTCTCGTTGTCTGTTTGTGACTGGTGCTTTAGTTTGAGTCTGCTGTGACGTTGGCCCCTCTCTGTGTAGCACCTCTTCCCCACGCTGGCGGACTTTCCCGTTCGCTCTGAAGGAAATGGAATTTCAGTGCCATTTCTAGTTGTGTTTGTTTCTCCTCCGTTACTGTTCTTGTGCATTAGCATTACTTAGGTAATTACAGTGTGTTTGCAGGCCCTGACACTCTAAACTGAGTTCTTTGTCAAAAATGTAATGTTTCCCTTTTCATTAAGAGAGACGAGAACCAGCCCCTGAATCTGTTAATTAAATAGTCAAAACTGCTAGCTACTTAGGGTAAATTTGTAAGCAAAGCAAAATATATTTCTGACTAAAATGTTGCCCAGAGTAAATGAGCTTCTGTGCAGTTTTGGTTTTTTTTTTTTTTTTTTTTGGAGAAAAAAAAATCTGTAGGTACCACATCTGTCACAGATGCGCGGTTGTGAAAAATTCGTGTGAAATCTTTCCAAATTCTACAGTGCTCAAAACAAAAGCCACTAGTTCTTCCTCAAAGCTCTTCAGAAATGTCAAATAATCCATGTGACAACCCTGTGAAGCGGGTATTGTGGTAATTTTTTTATGGATGGTGAAACAATTAACGGGCATTGTCTCCATCTGTGCTGCGACACTGGGGCATTCAAAGTGCCCAGGGCTTGGCCCGCCGCTGAATCTTGCAGTTGTGTCAGCAAGGGGTGGGCGAAGGCACCTCTTCCTGCTGCAGGGCCGCTGGCGAAAACTTGTTGCAGATGCAGGAGCTGTCAGCGGGCAGGGTCGACTGGACCGCGACTGCCCGTTCTGGATGGGTCCCTGTCGCGCTGGGTCAGCTGTGCTTGGCTTTGTGCTTTGCAGCCCGGCTTTGGCTGCTGCGATCTCTCTCTTCTCCTCCACCATCGCTGCCTGCTGCCCTTTCGGGAGGTATAAATGCCACAGCAGATGGCCTGGGGAGGCACTGTCTGTAATTGCTGCGGCAAGATTTGCCTAAGCTTGACTCTATACAAAGAACACTTTTTTTTTTTTCTCCTAGAAATTCCAAGTTGTTGGTACTTGAAATGCAGATTTGGTCTCTTCAGTGGAGCAGGGTAGTTGAAATATATGCTGTATCTTCTGATTCCAAAATGTTCTGTCTTCCCTTTTACCATAATTCATATGCTGGTTTAGTGTTACCAGTTTTCAGTCTTCTCTAGCTGGATCAGGTTTCAGGCTCTTGGTGGTGTTACAGGCTAAACTGCTTACAGGCCCAAATCTTAATGATGGCCGATGCGCCAATAAATAATGCAGCTATAACCAGTTTATTTTGTAAAGGTAGATTTTAAAACCCACTAGCTACCAGCGTGTCTGAGCAGAGCTGCTCTTCTCTCATCGGTCTGGTGCCTACAGCCCTTGGATTATTAACCGCATATCCAGCCTCTGCTAGAAGTTGGAGCGCCAGAGGGCTGAAGCCAAGGAAGAGGCAAGTTTTTGTTTCCTGAATTTAGTCAAGGTGCTCTGAGCCAAAGCACGCAGGTCTGCTGAACAGCGTAGCATTTCCCTCTGCTTGTCGCAGCTGAGGGTGAGACCTCTGGTTCCTGCAACTGCTTCCTGGGATGTTCGCAGGACAGAGCCAGCGTCCTTCCTTTCCTAGGGAGGAGCATGAGGTCTCTGTTTCAGGGATTATAGTTTTTTAAATCCACTTTGCCTGAAAAGAAGCTTCAGCTGAAATTATAAGCAGCAGTTAGAATTTGGATCAGATTCCAGATACTTGCTGCTTTTTTATATATGTGTATTTTTTTCCAATTTTGTTATCACTGGGATCATGGAATCAAGGTGGTCTTTGGTATTCTGTTTTTTAAGTTTTTGGTCTTGTCTTTAGCTTTCTTGGCCAAATCACGGCCTCTCCCTCGGCCAGCTTTCCTTGATGAGACGCAGTATCATTGTCTTCTAGTAGTCTCTGTTCACAACTAACCCTTCTGAAATCCGCAGATGCTTTTCCTGTGTGGCATCTCCCTTTAGAGACGACAACTATTTGAGAATAAATGCTTCCATACAGTTAGTTCTGTGGCAAGAAGGTTTATATGATCTCTCTGAAGCACTGAGATTGCTTAAGCTGAAATGTAATGTACCTTGAGTAATTTAGTTTGCTTTTTGCCTTCTCAAGTTCAATCGTTTTTGATGGTGGAAGCTGAACTGGCTAGCTTTACTCTCCAGCTGCATTTTCCACACTGTCTCTCTGTGATGGTTCAAGACCCATTACCACCAAATGCCATTGGGTTCCTTCCAAGTCTTCCTACCCAAATACTCACCAGAAAACAATCCTCCCTTCCTCTGCGCACCCCCAGAAAGTACTGAGTTTGTATTCACTTTCTAAAAACCATCCAGCAGTAAACGTTAAGCTGAACTCCAAAGGCAGTAGCGCTCCTTCTACCCCAAGAAGTGCCTTGGCCACAGGTTGCTGGGTGCTGGGAGGCTGGGCAGCAGCAGGGTCACGGTATGGAATCATGGAGTCACAGAGCTGGAAGGGTCCCACAGGGTTCATCGAGTGCAGCTCCTGGCTCCCCTCAGGGCCAGCCCAACATCCAGCTTGCTTGCCCTGGTGCTCTGCTCTTCCCTGGCTGTTGTTTGCTGGGCTCTGCCAGGGATGCCTTGTGAGACGGAGTGGGCCTTGGCTCTGACCTGATACTGACATGCTTGTTTTCTGCCTGGATCGTGCTCAGCCCTAGAGAGCACGTTCAGCCTTGCATTTGAAATTAAAGCTTTAATTAAAAACGGCATTTCTTCAGCTCACTTCTTGAAGCTGTAGCTGCGAGCTGAGGACCGTAACTTTAATCATGTGCAAGGTTTTGGAGCACCGTCTTAGAATGAAGATGTCAGCTGAACATGTATGTGTGCTTATCAACTGCACGCGTCTGACAGCATAAACAAGCTGTCCTGGATGCAGCTGTGCCTGTATGGTAGCCCTCTTGATGATACTTTTTCTTCTTCTCATCTATAAACTTTTGATGGCAACTTATCAATAAGGAAGTAAGCTTTACTGGCCAAAGAGTTTCATTTTATTCCAGCTGTGTATTAGGTTTTTACAGTATGATCCAGTATACTGCTGGCATAGTGTATTGGATTTCCAGTGTTAACGTTGGCTGAAGAAAACTGACCTAGGTGGTGCTGATATTAGAGGGATTTTTTTTGTAGCAATTTGGAAAGCAGCCTTTGTAGCTTTCCAGGCTTCACAGGTATGATTAGCTTCACTGGAAAAAACAAGTTTCCTTGTTTTGCTGTGTGCCTGATTAACTGGCATTCACGGCATCATCTTTGTAATATCTCACAGGAAAAGCCAGACAGTGTTCATCATCGCTGAAATAACAGGACCTGCTGTATGCAACCTGTTATGAGCCTTACCTCATTGAAGTAATTTGCCTGTACATTTCTCTACAGCAGAAGAAAGCAATATAATCCTTCCCTTTCTTTTTCTTATAATTTTTTTTCTTCTTCTCTCTCTCTTTTTTTTTTTTTTTAATATAAAGCTTAACATTTTCTGCAAATGCAGGGATCTTATTTTCTTCAGGCTCCCCTGTTCTCAGCAAGCACCCATATGGTAGGTTGATGTTGGAAGGCTGAACCTTTGCGGTTCTTCGAAGGCATTGTGAGTGGGAAGGCAGCGCTGTATGTTCCTTTGCACTGGTTCTTCAGACACCAGTTTAAAGGCTGTCTTGATGGATCCCAAAGGAAGACATGAATTACCAGGAAGGGTTATCTATGGATAACTCGGCTTGCTGTGCCAAGGAAGAGAATGTGTTTTTGTTTGAAGGAAGCAGTCAAAAGATGTACAGCTCTTGGCATTTCACTTGGAATTAACTCTGGATGCTGCTTACACCCACCACTGCTACAAGCGAAGGAGCAGCCATTGAGGACATGGTTGGGTTTATAATATCAGCGTGAAGATGTCTTTTTCAGTGAAGAAACATCCAAAGAGAATGTGAGTATAGGGTTAGTTTAATATGTGTTTGCTTCGTTGATTTATTTTGATTAATAACTTTTCCTTAGGTGACTTTCTTAATTGAATATTTAAGCAGGTTGAAGGCAGGCATTTAATGTCTGTCTGTAATTTGTGCTGATACTTGGTTTAACATAATTACTTTTTTAATGTCTTTTTTGAAAGTGTGGTGCCCTCATCCTCCTGACCCTGGTCCTTCAAGAAAAAAATTGATTAAATTTGTGAGAAGCCTTTGCTGTATCGTTACTCTGTGACAAGCAGGCGTGTAGGAGGGGTGAGTTAGGTGAAGAAGTTGTTGGCTTTTGAAGGACGGACCCAAAAGCTTTAACAGTGGTCTAAAGCATACCATGCAGTTTGTGAGCTTCCTTTATGAAACTCACAAATCCACTTCTAAATGTGAACCTAGCAGTGCTGCATAGATGTTTCGGTTTCACCAGGTGACCTAAAAAAACATCTTTAGCTTTCCTTTTTTTTTTTTTTTTTTTTTTTCCNTTTTTTTTTTTTTACCCTCTTCCAGCACGGCTGTCCTATTCTTGTTGGTCGGTATTACCTTTCCTGAGACCTGACTACACAAGGAGGGAACAGAGCCATGTTCTGTGTGTTCAAGTTTCTGCCTGCTCCGGTGTGTGGAGCAGCGGGATAATGGAGCGCTCCTGGGAGCATCGTGCCACGGGGCAGAACTGGCTGCTCCCCTCCTGTGGGGTTGGCTCCTTGCTCCTCCCCAGTGCTCTGGGAATGTCAGCACCAAAAAGACACTGTCAGCATCTTTTCCACTGGGACTGCAATTTAGTCTGGAAGAGGAGGAGTTCGTTTACAGGTGCTCTTAATCCCTCAGCTTGAGTGAGATCAACCACTGCAGCCTTGCTTTTTGGTGATATCACTGCCTACGTTCATTTGTGCTTCAGTGCCTACACTGGGGTCTCCTCTCTAGTGCTGCTCATTAAGGCTCCTGAGTTGGCAGAACATCTAAGAGGAAAGAGAGCTCGGGGCTTGGCTATGTTCTTACCAAATACCTGATAATAACCCGAAATGCGGTGTTTCCACTTAGCAGTTCACAATCTTGAATGTGAGTCAGTCTTGCATGGTTGCAAAAAACCCACGAGGTCTCCTGCCCCAGAAGAAAGGAACCACACTGCTGTGCTGTGGTTCTACGTGGCATGAGCAATAGTGGGGTCTGCAGCTGTAGGCATCGCCTGTTTAGAAACCCCTTTTCCCACAGGCAAAGCTGTGAGAAAAATGAAAAAAGTCACAGGCAAGCCTAGAAAACGGAAGGTTTGCAGAATGAGGGTTTTTCTGTGTAGAAGACACACAGGAGAAGAGAGTAGTCTGCTCTCCGTGCCCACCGTAGAACGGACAAGAAGCTACAGGTTTAAGAAGCACAAGGGAGAGCTGGAAAGCTTTGTAAAAAGCTTTCTGTTGCCTAATGGGAGTTATGAAATAGCTCTGATGCTGGAGAGAACTCAGAAAAGATCCTGGCAGATGCCTCTGGAACGGGTTTGGGTTTGGTGCTGTGGGGTCTAGAGTGCTGTGTCCTTGATGGGAAAAGCTCCAGTATTAGATTTGGGCAAGGAGAACGCAAAGAACATAAGCTCTGGCAGCTGTTCCGATATCCCTAGTGCTGCCATAGTCAAATGGGTGAGAGGAGGTTGAGGACAAGAAATTGGTGTTCCTGATGAAGTGAAAGGCGATGGAGAAACTTAGCTATGAATGATTGAGGACAGCTGGGTGAGGTGACCTCTTGAAATCCCCTTCAGCTGTGCACACTGCCTTTTTATTCTGATTGAGACTCATACTCCAAGCTGGCTGTGCTCTAGGAACCTCACGTGCTGTAAATTCCAGCACAGGGCAACAGCGGATCAATCTCTGCCTCAGGCTGAATGACCCTGGGAAGGGTATTGGTATTTTTGCTCTTCTGGCAAGGGGTCCTTTCTCTTAGCGGCTACTTCACATCCTCCTTTTAAGTGTGTGGAAGCAATTCACTTGTGTTCCACGTGGAAGGTGGAGCAGAGGAGGGTGTGTTGACCTTACAGATCAGCCTCAAAACCGGAGCCTGAATCTGGCTACCGCAAACACCTTTGTGTCCCTTTCCTTTGATTTGCTATTTTTCAGCTGTTCAGCTCTCAACTTCTGTGGCACCAAATTAATTCCTGACAACCAGCTGAAGTACCTTAGGGTTGCTCTGGCTAGAAGCTGTGACTGCCGGCGATGTGTGGAGGGCACTAAACAGAAGCTGAAAGGCTGGGTAAGTCTCGTTCAGAAGCCAGCCAGCAAGTGCCTTCAGAATTTCAATGCAAGCACTGGTTCTGTCTGCAGGAGAGTGCTGCTCGCCTCTCTGGTGTTACAGCCGTTGCACAAAGCTGGCGGGTGCTGGAGTAGTTTTGCAAAATGATAAGTGATGAATTAAAATCTTGAGTCAAGTTTCTGGCTTCTTGTACTGACGAATGAGCATTAGAGACCATGTACCAGAAAATTATGGGCTGTGATGGTCTGTCACTCTGTATGAACAGAAAAGAAATACCATCCAGCTTCCTGAAATGCTTTATTTTATGCGTGGTGTGCCGAAAATCATTTGGCAGGACATATGGTCTTTGCATGTTGGTAAAACACAGGCGATCTAGGATGCTCCACACAAGGAACTTCTTGTTCTTTGTGTTCTTTCCCCAGCAGTGGCCAATTGCCTAACCTTGGCACACTGAACTGTCGTCAGCTGCATCTGAAAAACCCATTGAAAGTGTGGGTATCTCTAATGTAAATGAGACACAGCTTGCCTCCTTATGACTGTGAGGAACTTCAGTCTTCCTGTCTCTGACTGTAGAGCATGTGCTTAGGTAGGAGAGACGGAAAAGATAAATTAAGCCTCTATTGAGTGACTCAGTAGCTTTTGTGTGAGTTTGTAACACGCTGCTTTTCAAAATGCCATATGCTCTTATGAGAGGGGAGCCGTGCTGGGTTTCTGCCTTAATTCCAGAATGCCCTTAAAAAGTGATTCTAGAAGCCTTGTGGATGTTAGTGGCTAGTACCTGGACACGATGTCTTAGAATAACCTCATTTTTTTGCAAGTAACAGTATCTGGAGTTCACAACTGCAGTGTAATCCAGTGGAATTACACCTGCAAGAGAGGATATAAATGGCAGAAAGCTGATGCTTGCCCTGACAGGCCAGTGAGCTTTATGCTTCTAAACCTGAGAGTAATTGTTGTACAAATTAAAAGCCTGCTGCACTGATACAGATCCTGTCTGCAGCTGTGTCTGTCCTACCCATAACTGTGTTTAGTGAGTTCCAACAGTGTCAGGCACACACCATTGGTTATAAAGTATTTCCCTCCCCTGCAGCTGAATTCTTGCAGGAAACTTCATCTAGGAGAGGGTGGATCTTCTCAGACAGATGATGAATTGATGCATATCCGCCTTGTCCTGATCTCTTGGTGTAATCTTCTATTGTTCACCTCTTCCTCCTCTTCCTTGTTTCGTCCCACTTACTGTGGGTTTTGTCAGGGCTCTTTCTTAAGCATTTACTTCAGTTGCCAAATTACAGTAATGAGCAGGTATGTTTAGTGCTGTGCTGCGTGATAGATGAAGTCATTGTGCTAGCAGTGCTTAATCTTGGTCTGCATATTTGACTTTTGAACTTCCAGGGTAACTGGATCAGCTTTTCTTTATTGTACTTAAAACTGTTTCTCTTTTATACTGGCAATGCAAGGGGGAGAGAGGGGAATGAACCACTCCTGCATTTTCTTGGGTTTGTGTCTATGTAGGCATGTCAGCTGGCGGTAAGCGATGCTGCTGGAGCCTCGTCACCCAGGGGCCTGCTGGGTGGGGGCTCCAGGGCTGGCAGGACCCCGGCTCTGGGTTTGAAGGCCCTCTCTTGGCAGTGGTAGCCTTAGCCTGGGGCTGCGGGGCTTCTCTCTGAGCCCGACAGTGCCCTGTGTCAATGCTGCTGGTATTGCAGCTGTAATCTAAGCCAGAGGGATTTGGTGAAGGGTCTCTGCTGGAGCAGTGGAGAGTATGGGGGAGATGCTGGGAGGCTGTGCAGTCACCCGCTCTGCCTGTTGCTTTCTTGGTCTCCTTTGCTCTGAATTCCTAGAGCAGGTCCCTCCTGGCCTCTCCTTACATCTTCTCTCACTTCCTTTTTCTTCTTTCTTTCACCTGTTGGAAGTGAGTTTAGATCGTGAATCTGCTTGTTGTCTCATTCCTGTCCCCATCCCTGGAGGTGTTCAAGGCCAGGTTGGATGGGCCCTGGGCAGCCTGATCCAGTGGGTGGCAGCTGGCCCATGGCATGGGGTTGGGTCTGGGTGGGCTTTAAGGTCCCTTCCAACCCCAGCCATTCTGTGGTTCTATGAATTTCCTCTCTTTCCTTCAGCACAAGCTTGTTGCATTGCCTGTGCTTCTTCCTCCCCTCCATACCCAGCTGAGAAGCTTCCCAGCTCTAGCAGGGGATGGGAGGGCAGAGCTCTTCTCCAGAGCACTCATGCCAGCGCCTGAGGGCTGCTTCCCTTTTTTTTTGGGGTGGCAGTATCTTGGTTTTTCTGAGGAGTCCTAGTTTGCTGCTTCAGGCCTGGATGCAGTCCTAATTTATGGAAAGATCCTATCTTCAGACTCGTTCAGATGTTAACTGTGCACAGACAGCTTTGCAGTTCCTGTGATGGAAGTGATAGTTTCTGCATGCTGAGGGAGTTGTGTAAGCTTGCTAAAGACCCTGGTGATGTTGGCCAGTTCTCAATGGCAGCTTTTTTGGTTATGTGATGAGAGGTTATTTTGGGAAGAAGAATGTAATTGGGTCAAAAATCAAACTTCAGCAAAGGCTGATTTATTGTGTATGAGTGTGTTTTGGTTGCAGGGCATTGCTCACAACAGAAGTTGGAAGAATTGAAGTGTTGCAACTCATTTCTACGAGTGGTCTTTCCTGTTGGCAGTGTGTGGCTTTCCTGACATGGTTTATTTCAGACTGCTGAACACTGATTTCTCTTCTGTTTTAAATGTGCGTGTACCAATGTTTTGGTGAAAATAATAAAACCCAGAGGGGAACAAAAACATTTCCTTTTGCCTTAGTGTTTTTTTCTTTTTTTCTGTAGAGTGGCTGTGGCTGTGTTTTGTTATGACCTCTGTCATTCCTAGTATGAGTTTCAAATTCACACTTTTGCCAGTGAGCAGAGCAATTTTAATAAAACACTCAGGTAAGATGAGGTGCAGATCTTGGAGTCTGAAGCCATGCTTCTGTCACATTTGTTTGTGGTATTGTGGCGCTTCCCATCTGTAATCACAGTGGCCTTGGAAGGTAGGAAGGAATGTGCAGGTAGAAGATGCTTTCAGAAAGTGTGCATATCAGATGGTTCATACTTCTGATGCCTAGGAAACAAGCTTGTGAGTTCACAATATATGCTCTTCCATACTGGAGCCTGATCTTGCTCTTAATAAAAAGAGGAAACTGCTGTGATCTCTCACAAAGCGATAATGGGAAATAGTGCACGTGAACTTGTGGACTGTACAGGAGTATAGTTACGATGCATCTCCGTAAGTGCTGTGAAAACAGAGTCCTTCCATGCTGGTATCTTCTGTTGCGTTCGGTGCAGCTCAGTTTTTAGCGTCCAATCTTTCTCTCGTGGTCGCTGTTCTCAAAGTTTCAGACCAGTACCATGCAACGTATGCCAAACATTTGCTTTGAGGAAGCAGCTTTCTTTTCTGCACACTGAAGTCATGTGGGCTTTCATCAAAGAAATGTGCTGGAAGGGAGCAGGAAAGTGGGCCTGGGCTGGGACTAAATCCGGTTCTTATCTACCCTGCTTTAATTTGGTGCTGTAGGGTCTGGTGGGGTGAACACCTGATGTCATTTTAGGCACTTGATTATTTCTTCTGGTGTGGAACCACCACTCTCTTAAGAGAATAGGTTTCCCAGTGGTCTGGTGTCACATCAGCTGTTTCCCCATGGATGTCATGGGTATACCTTGGGAACATAATAATGGCATTTGGTGCCTATGTTTAAAAACAGAGAGCTCTCTCCTAAGCTTTGGCAAGAATTTCAACGGAACAGTATTTTCCTGCTCAGTAACCCAGAGGTGTTCTTCGCTGATAGTCCTTTCCTCAAACCTCATCTGTGTTTGCCTCCCTGCCTCAGTATTTGTCTATGTTGAAAGCCAAAACCTGAAGTGCCAAAAAGCAAATGCCACCGCGGGGCAGTGTGTGAATTCTGTTTAAGTTGCACAGAAATTAAAATCTCAGTAATCTATAATAGAGGAATGTTCCATGAATTCAACACTGCAAATATGCAGGTATGTAAGCACACGGACAGTGTGGCTTCAAAGATGTAGGATTTGGTTTGTGGGATTGCGAGTGCAGTAAACTTTAGTATTTTCATTGCTGACAGGATCAAGGTTTACTGTGTATCAGTTTTCAGACAGCAGAGCAAAGTAGTGTCTGATTGCTTTCTTCTCTGTTCCTGACTGACAGCGTCATAGCCTTAGTGGTATCAGAAGCATGCTGTCTGACAAAATGAGCAAGGTAGGGGGTGGATTGCTGCGATGGGGTTTTGCTCCTTGTTTCCCACCATCCCTCAGCACTGTACTTTTAATAAATACATCAGAACACTATGTGATAGCTTCGTTATAAATCTGATGCTTAAAACAAATCAGAAACAAAAGAAAACATCTGTGATTGCTTCCAGCTTTGGAAAATGTAATTGTCATGTGAAGAGCAAAGTCATTCCCTAGTAAAAATCACTTGCATCCATGTGCTTTCCAGTCCTCCCTGATTCACAAAACACACGTTGAAGTCCTCTTGATTTCAAGATTTGTGTGTCGTGAGTGCTGCAACTTTCTATTGTAATCGTCGGGATCATCATCCAAATCTGAAATACTCTTTATGAATAAAGGAGCCATAGTTAGAAAACACCTTAGAACAGGAAGTGCAACGCCCGTCTCGAGCTGAGGAAGGATTAGTGTGGAATTCAAGTACAGCCTCTGAAAGGTGGTTGCATCAGTGATGCAAACTCAAGTAAGACTCAGGGAGTATCTGAATCTTGTCAGTCTCGGTTTCTGAATGCCTATCAGAAATTTAAGTGATGCAAGTTATTTGGTCATTAAGCATTCAGTTGTAATTAAACAAACAAAAATCCACACGTACAAAAACACAGCCAACAAGAAAAACAAACTCCCAGTATGCAGGTATCTGTAAAGTATCCATATAGATTCAGTTGTTGAGTGTTTGGAGTAAGCATTTCAAGTTTTAGATGTCTTACTGGAAGGGAAGGCATACAGTGGAAGGAGAGAAGCGTTTTTTGTTTGTTTGTTTTTAAAGTATGTGTTCCTTTTCTCCTTATTTTTTAAAATGATGTTTAATCCAGACGACTGTACTGCTGAGAAACAAACATCCATTGGAGTGCATGAAATACTGGTTACAGCTGTAGTTAATATGTCTGATTTCAGAATACGATGTTAACCGTGTGCTTGCTTTTACCATTCCTTTATCTAAAAATCAGCCGGCACTTTGTAGTATATGGTCAGAATGAGTCCTGTTCACCAGTATGTACACAGTGAAGCGAACAGCCTTACTTATGGCAGCATGTTACAATGTTATAATGAAATGGCCAAGTAATACTGTAATTTGTGCTCTCCAAATAGTTCAGAGCTTGTCTGAGGGTTGTAATCAAATGCTGCTTTGTGGTGTAACAAACCACTGGCCCTGGGGCTGAGCATGTTTCCATGGGTGGGCAGAGTTTGGGAGGAGGCGGCGGGGGAGCCTGGAGCACTTTGGTTGGGGCTGGACGGCCAGGTTTGGAAGCCAAGTGTGTCACTTGGAGAAGCTCTGTGCTGAGAACCCCACCATTCCTTGTGACCGCGTTGCTGGATGAAATGCGCTGGGATTGGCTTCTGTCCGTCAGTAAAACTTGTTGAAGGCTATGACAGGATTTCTCGCATTCACCTGTCTCTGTAGGAGCAGCACCAGCGATGACCTAGCAGCCTCTCGCAGTGGTGAGAAGCACAGCTTCATCTGGGGCGTCTTCTGCTGACGGAAGCTTGGAGCCAGCGGGTGCTAGGTTGAGCTGTTGGACTGGTGAGGCACAAGCCTCCTAGGGGCCACTCCTGGGGCAGGCTGTGACTCTGTCTTGAAGGCGAGCGGTTCCTTGGGTCACTGACGTCTTGGAGGAGTGATCCTTGGCGTCTGCAGCTTGTCGGGCTGCTTGCAGCGCTTCTCAGGGACGGCTGCGGAGGCCGAAGGCTGTCTGCGTAGCAGCTGCAGGTCTTCAGTTACCTGTGGTGAAAAAACTTCTCAGTTTCTTAAAAGGGAGTTGCGATTCGTTATGTTAAAGCCGTGATTAGGCTGGGAACTCGCAAACGGAAAGCAGTAGCCAAATAACTTACTGCCTCTGAATGTCTTCTGCAAGTCCACCCTTGCAACTGTCTGGGAGCTCAATCCATTTACTGCGGAGTGCACTATGCTTATGGTGCTTTATCAATGGGAAATTTGATTTTCCATGTGCCAGTGAAGATTTTAACCTTAAATTATTTATATTGGATTGTCATTTTACGGACTCTGTACTCCTGGAACAGTGATCTTCTTTTTATCTCTTAAACTCTTAGGAAATGCCTTCATCTATGAATTTCTGTTTCCTGTGGGGATAGGAGACATTCCTACATAACATGGGAGGTGAAAACTAAATGAGTGTTATAGATGTAGAGAAGCATCTTCTCACTCTTTTTTTTTTTTTTTTTTTTTTTTTTTTTCCCGCCTTTTTTTTTTTTTTTTTTTTTTTTTAGTTTCCTAGTAGGATAAGAAGTGGCTGTACTGTTCCATTTTAGCCACTTGTGGCACTGGGAAAGTGAGAATTAGAGGAAACCTTACCCTGCACTTAGACTGACAACACTGAATTAGACGTGAAAACAGTCTGCTGGCATGTAGATGCCAGGGCTGGTTTTTATTGAGCATGAAGGCAGGCCGTCTTACAGTGGCTTCCAAATCTGTCAAGTTCTATTTAAAAAACTAAAGTCTGCTTCCTCAAGATTACACTGATCAGTTTTCTTATTTTCCTTTACCCTTTGTGTTTAAACATTTTATATGTGGAAAGAAAAAAAATTTTTTTGAATGCTTTTTTGACAATGTTAGATTCTTACAGTCAAATGTTGTTGTCTTCTTTTTTTTTTCTTTGATTTAACAATTTTTTTAAAAGCGTGCTATGAAATTAATCTGAAAAGCAGTATGTAGATTAAAAAGGACTACTCTTTTTAACAAGAATAATGGAGCTCAGAGGAGCAGAGTGACTGGAAGCAGAGAAAAGCGTGCACATGAGAAGGAATAAATTGTATTTTTTATGAATATGCCATTTAACACTTAAAAGCTTTTCTCTGTGGAGTGTGAGTAAATTGCCTTAGTGTTCAGGAAGAACTACACCCCACTGGGTACCCCGCTCAGCATCACTGGGTGGTTCTGGAGTCATGTGGGTATACCTACACATTAAGGCTATTTTTGTCTCTCCTCCTGATATCTCCAGAGTGAATGCTGCTCGGGGCAGCTTGGAGCAGTGCAGGTCACTGAACTGATCCAGGTGCACCAGCTGTAGAGAGACTGTTTGGGACGGAAGGAGGAAAAGATGGAGGGGGGAGAAACTCATGCTGTCAGATGCGTTTGTTTCTGTTTCCATCTCAGAGTACAGAAGCTGTGTGGATGAAACATGAATGTAGGTGAAAGCAAAAGGAGGTTTACAGGAAAAGGCCCTGTTTTTACTTTCCTAAGACTTTTAGGAGTCTAACTTGCACTCAGATGTTGAGCTTTTGTGCATGACTGTTTGTATATGTGGTATGATGCTGTGTGTGTATTCTGCCTTTTTTTTTTTTTTATCTGGTAATAGTGCTCAGCTGCAGCAAGTGTAAGCTTTTCTGTAGCTTTTACCCACTCAGAACTTCCTGTTTGTGTGTGTGGATGTGGGTTTTTAGAGCAAAGGCAGGAGTAAACTGGGATCTGATGAGAGAACTGATCTCTCATCATCTCTCTTACTGCCTTGCAGAGGCGAGAGAAGCATGCTTCCTGCAGTACATCAGCTTTCTTACTGTGATCAGAAAGGCTGACTGCTTTCCTTCACAGAGCTGTAACCAAGACAAAACAGGTAGCTTTAAAGCTTTGGTGGCTGATGTACAATCAGTACATTTTGATTTGCTCGACACACTTTGCCTGCTTAGCTGCCGCTGTCCGTAAAGTTCAGGTCTTTGCGCCGTTAGGCAGTGAGCCCATTTGACGTTGCTGTGTCACTTGACCCCAGAGCTGTTGCTGGAGGAAGCCAAGAGAGAGACTTCACGTAGGTAGTCCCATGCTTCCTGTGCTTTTGTGCATCGATGCCTTACGTCCTGGTGTCTCCTTTCCTTTCGCATAGATCACAGTGCCTGCACGCATCCCTTCCCCCCCAGAGCTGGCGTCCAGGTAGAGTTTCGCTGCTGTACCTTGTCACGGAGCTCGTAGGGGAGTAAATAAACAACAGCTGTATTGATCGAGGCAGCATGTGGAAGAGTGTAGTGGCTTTAAAAGAGCATCTGCTTGTGTATTTCATTTGGACAGGGCATCGCTGGCTATAAGGATTTGTCATCTGCAAGAATTAGGCTGTGTAAGTGTGGCTGGGGGGGCGTGCTGGGCATTGTGCACCACCTGGGCAATGTAAGGGTGGTCAGTGTGCTGCAGGATGAGCTGGGCCTGGGCTCTCTGCTACTGGGAACTGCACACTTGAAAAAATTCACCCTTGAAAGAATGTTCTGAAACAAACAAATGAATACAAAGCTTTCTTGTCCATCTCCAGCCCCCTGGTCCAGTTAATTTCCTTCCTCCCAGCATATTTGACTAAAATAAATAAAATGATTATGTACATCCTCCTGCTTTCTCTTTTTAGGCTGCTCTTCCTCATTCAAGTTCATTATCAATACACGTTCTTTGTTTCCCTCTATATCTTTTTCTGGATTTTCTTTTCCTGCCCCACCTCCTTCACCCACCCACCTCCGGGTCCTGAGTTACAACCCAAAGGTAGAGGCTACAAGAACTGCTCCCAGGTTAACCCTGTGTTTCAGAAATCTCTCCTTGAATTACAGCTTGCCTCCAAGAGAAGCATTCAGGCTTGATTTAAAAATGTTTAGCCATGAAGACTATCCTGGCCCTTCATGGCTTGTTCCAGGGGCTGGTGATCTTTGCTGGCGTGCATGGCATGTGACCTGAATATTTAGTTTCATCCAGAAGCTGATGGCTCTGATTTACCAAGCTTTAGGCCCAGAAGCTGAGGTATAATCTGCTATAAAAATTTCTGTGTGGGGACTTGGACTGTGATAAAGCTGCCTTTTTTAAAACAAACAAACAAACAAAAAACTCCTCGAAACAGCTGTTTTTGTTGAGGTTTTCTGCTGAAGACTTGTTTTCTGGTGGTCGATGTTGTCTGTGAAGCTCCTCCATGCGCACTTTTCAGTCTGTGAATGTTATCCCTGAACATGGCAATGCAGATGCGTCAGTCCCCTCTTCTGTTTGTATCAGCCCCTCTTTACAGCCAAGCCCTGTTTCCTTTTCCCATTCCTCCCCATGCTTCCTGGCCACCATCCTGCATCTTCTACATCTTTTGTTTGCTCTCATTTCTTCTCCTGCCTCTCCTATGGAATTTCCTTTGCCTGCTCTGCTTCCCCTTGCTCAAGGACTGTCCCACCTTCTGGTGATGTGGGTATTTTCATAGAATCACAGAACATCCTGAGCTGGAAGGGGCCCACAAGGATCGTGGAGTCCAACTCCTGGCTCCACACACCACCACCCAAACCCTGTGTCTGACAGCGGTGTCCGAACGCTCCTTGAACTCTGGCAGCTCCTCTTCACCATTGCCCCAGGATCTAATCTTTATACCTTTTGGATGGAGGGACTGGCCAGCTGGAAAGCCATTGAGCAAGTAATGAGTGACTGTGAATGTGGTTCTGCTGTGAAGGCTGGCCTAGGGAGTTCAATACCTACACAGTGCCCTCCCTTTGTTCTCAGTGCCCTGATGTTTAGAAGTAAAAAAGCTGCCTTTTTGCTCTTTCAGGTGCCTGTTGAAACAAGGCATTTGTGGGGAATGTAATCCTTCTGGTCACCTGGAAGATAGGCAGTGAAAAAATCAGCAGGGTTGATTCACAGAACTTGGTATTGTTAAAAATCTTGATAGGCTGAAAGCAATAGATTTATTTGGGCTGCAATGGTAAGGCTCCACTTGCTTTATGTCTTGTAATTTGCAGGGCTTGAAATAAGTCTTCGAAGCCGTTGATCTTTCAGTTTACAAAGGCAGTGCTGAAACATGTGAGAAGACGGAGTGCTTTTCTGCCCTTGGCTTAGACCGTCTGCCTGACATTCTAGGGAAAACTGCTGTTTGTTTTTGAGAGGTCGTTCACGCATTCAAATGGCAGTACTCAGAAACAGAGAACTCCTTCAGAGTTGTCCAGAGATGCAGCAAAAGATACCTGCTTGTTGTATCTTACTGTACCTGTTGTCACAGAAATCCAGTGAAGGAGACTCTGGTTGTGGGTGGGAGAGAGAAGTTACAGTGAGCAATAAATAAGGCGCCCGCTGGGAGTGGCTGAGGCATCATCTTTCACAGGAACTGAAAGCTCTCTTCTGCTGAGTGAAAAAAGAACAAGTAACTGGAACTTCAGGCTGTGGCTGATGGGACACACGTGAAGCATTAGGAGAAATTAAAAGGTCAGGTTACCTGCAGTTCCCGCTGAGGTTAGGTCCTCATCTCTCTGCTGACAGAACTGAGATCAGGTGGTTTTTATCTTTATCCTTCAAAGGAGGGAGAGGATCTGGAGGTGGGATGTTGTTGCTGTTGAAACTGTTGCCGGAGGAGACAAGTGGCAAACCAGCCTTTGGGTGAGCAGAAGTGTGAAATGTGGTTTTGCTCCCTAATACTTCTCTGTCCCACTAAACTGGCTTGGAAATACAGGTCATCAAAGCTGGAGCTGGCTTGTGCCTTTTGTTACGGGTCTAATTTAACTCATCTGTGACTTAGCTGGAGGCGCAGGAGGATGCTGTTCAAGTCTTTGTAACCGATACAAGCCAGTTAGAGAACAGTGCTTATTCCTACCTGTGAGAGGATGTCTGATAAATACCTGGGGGCTTTGTCTTGTGGGATGAATAAGGAATTCAGCTTGTGCAGGGTTGTTTTTAGTAGTGGTGGTGGATTTTCATGTGAGGTACTGATAATGTATTTTAGATAAGGGCTTATTCCACATAACTGCTTCTGTGCAGGCACGTATTTGCATAAAATTTTTAGTTCAAGTGAAATAATCCAGAACACATCCACCTGATGACTTCAACCTATCTCTCTTTGAATCAACACACTTGCATGGCAGCTTTTTTTTGCAAGATTAGCAAGCTGTAGGATCTTCTTACCTGCTGTTTGGTCTGTCTGTGCTCTAAGATTCGCTTTACGAGAAGCTTTTCCAAGAACAGCAGAATATTGCAAGTGTGAGCCTGAATCCTGGTTCCTGCGATTTTTCTGTCCTTCCCATTTTCCATTTTGGGGTTGCTGTCAGGCAGCAAAGCGCAACCTTTGCTTGATGTCACGATCCTGAGAGTCGTGAAGATATTTAAGCTTCTGCATGCATATGCGTGATCACGCAGCCTGCTCGCTCTGACTGTTGAGCTGCTGTGGTTACTCAGCTGATCTGCATGGAGGAAGAAATGTAACTGCTGCTTTTGGATGCCCTTATCTGCAACAGCCTCTCCTGGAGATGTATTTGGTTATGGAAATGAGTCTGTCCTGATAGGAAGAGATAGGTGCGCAGGACAGGGAAGGCTGCTGATGTGAGTGTAACCCTGCGTGCTAAAGGTCATCTTGGCAGCACTGGTGCTGGTCAAGGGCAGCTCTACGTGGGAGCACGTGGATGCAGCAGTTCCTGGCTCCCTCTGCAGCCATCACCACCTGTGAAATCGCTATCTCACTGCTCCTGGTCTGTGTTTTCTCAGTATGTGCCTGCTCCTGATGTAAAGAGCTGCATGGCAGTATGCAGAAGGGCAGCAGTGGCTCCTGGAGTGTCTTGGGATCACTGATGAAGCCATCAGTCTTGAGTTGTCCCGCTCCAAGCCAGGCCTCTTGGTGTGTCAGCAGAGAATTGGCACCTTAAACTTTCTGGAAATCTTCTATCTAATGTTGGGATACCTAAACTCATTCTGGCATCTTTGTCAATGAGAAAGGAACTTGTTTTGTAGAAGGATGTTTTCCTGTAGTTGCTGTGGGCAATGGCTTGCTTGCCGTTGCCTTGGCTTCAGTATTTCACAAGCAGTGTTTTCTTAAAGTTAGTGGTAGCCTCGAGGACTGTGGGGAGAGTGTCTCATGGCAGGGCTTGATGCTGCAGTTTTGACTGCTGCCTTTAGATGTTTGAGCTTGTCTTTGGGAAGGAGAGGAAAGGGGAAGGTGAAAGCCTTATTTAGCAGAAGAAGTGCAATAACCTCTGCAATAACTGAGGAAGTAAGAAGGTGCTTCTGCAAGTTGCAGCAAGTCTGCTGGGTTTGGTCCTACCTGGAGCTTTGTTCTCCTGTTTTAGTCAGAGGGCATCTTAAGGGTTTTATAAAATAACTTTATAGAAAGCACTTTAGGTTATTTTTGCACATAATCTTATAAAAGGTTACAGAGTGAAGCTAACAGTGCAGGCTTGAGGCCAGTGGACCATAAGTTGCTGCAAAAAATATCCTCAGACTAGTACAGGTTTCATGAAATACAGCTGCTTTTGGATGCACATGTTTGATGCTATCCGTGAGAGAATTTCAGCAACATGGGTTTCCCTTGATCTGTGCTGCATTTGCTCTCTCATTGCTTCTTGCATGTACAGTATCAAAAGTCTTGGGTTTGGGTGTTCCAGCATTTGGGATTTGGAAGGGAAGTGCATGTGACTGGATTTCCTAAGGAAATGTGTTTCTTACAGGCTGTAGGTTATGCTTCACTGGGGGCGATGATTTTGGCCCAGAACGCTGCACCAAAATGTTTTCCATACAGCATTCTGTTCCTGCCTCAAATTCAGCGGCTGTTTCCTGGTATTGCTGTCCTCTGCAGCACTGTCCTCTGCCAATTCTCTCTCACTACGGAGAGTGTACACAGGAGAGCTGATTCATCAGCCCTTGCTCCAATCAGTTCTTTCCCCAGGCCTCAGAGTATTGTCCAAACCTGAACAGCAGTGTGTGGTACAAAGGTTTTAGTCTGTAGCTCTGGAAGGGATTTTTCCTCAGCATTTCTGAGGATCTCGTTATTCTCTCTGGAGATGGAGTCATTTCTACCCTCTTTTACAGGCAGCCCACCAGATCTGCCTAGTCCTGAATTTACATTTTGATTCCCTTCTCTCCCTGTCACCGAGTTTGGCTGTTCCCTGTTGGCTGGGAACCCCTAGAAGGGGAGTGGACTGCCTGATTTGTTTCCCCTTTTGTTCTGCAGCTGTTTGTTCCCTCTTTGGGGAGCCAAAACCAAGGTCCTTGAGCATCTAGTGCAGGAGCTGGGAAAGCACAGAAATAGAACAAATAATTACTTCAAAATTTTACCAGTTTCTAGATGAAGATTGGTGGTTTTTTTTTTGTTTGTTTGTTTTCCTCTCTGTTAAAATATTGCTCCTTACCTCCCTCAGTTTTGGAGTGCCCTTTTAATATTTGCATGTCAGGGTGAGCCTGGATGTGATGAAATGTTCCCTCCATCCCTGGATTTCTTCTTCATGCAGGATCTAAATACTAGTCCAGGGTCGTGGAAGACAGCAGAGGCCGGGGCAGCAGACACTTTATGTACGCAACTGTAGAGACATCTTTGAATGTCGTGTTTTGGGGGAAGAAGGGGAAAATATACACTGTGAATTGTTCAGACCCAGGATATTGCTCAAACTGGAAGTCAAAGAACTCTGCAGTTTGCTTTTCTGTCCTTATCAGTTGTTCAAATATACATGCTAGTCTCTGACTTTTCTAGTAGTTGCGGTGACAACAGAACTATGCTGCAGTATAGCACAGAGCACTCATAATGTTTTTTAGCAGAGAAAAAGTCTCTTCCCAGCAGCGCAGTGCTGGACTTCGGCCTGGACGTTGGAGCTGCTCTCTGTGGATTCTTCTGTGCGGGGGGAGAAGCTCTTTGCCAGGAGTCGTGGCTGACTGTGCCTGCCCTGGCCCAGCGTGCAGTGCAGCAGGAGCAGGCCAGCAGATCAGACTTCAGTTTTACATGGTCTGTCTACTTCCTGTTCTCTGCATTTGTTAGCCTGCTCCCCAGACTGACTGCCCTCCCTGAGCATGTGCTAGAGGGGTCTCTGAAGGAAAGCAGTCTCAAAAACCTCTGCTCTTTGGTCTATGCCTCCAGGAAGCATCAAATTGCTTTCTTCCCTGTTTCATAGGAAAGATGCTAACCCATCATTGCCAGTGCAGGCCTCTTGTGGGAACAAAATTAATTCACCTTCCTGCTTACTTGAGTGACCCATTCAACCTGTTGCCCGAATCTCCTCCTGAGTCTTGAGGCTGGTGTTTTTCACCATCACCTGCTCCGAATGACCAAAATCTCACCCTCTTGGACATCATGTGCTTTGCGGAACAAGGCAGAAGGAACAGCTTTCTCAGAAGCTTTGCGGCTGCTTTGTCTCTGGCCCTAGTGGACAAGCTTGGTCTGGTAAGGATGCTATTGCCCTCAAGACACAAAATGACCAGCAATGGGCACAGAGCTTTTGTGTGTGAAGAGTCAAGGCCTGCCTTCAGACTGGACCACATCTCTGCTGTCCCCAGGTAAAATTTTTATCCGCCCAGGCTTTGTGACTTCGGTGCAAAATCAAGCTGCAAGAAGTGGTAGCATTCGGGAGTGGTGGAGAAGGCTGTGGAAAGGAGGGCAGGTACTGAGGAGAGAGAAATGGTGCTGAGGCAGGAGAGGCTTCAGTGGAAGATGAAGTGGATCACAGAGAATTGAGGGCTGGTGGTTAATGTCAGACTCAAAAGCGCAGTACTTACAGAAGTGCAAAGGGCACATCTTGGCCCTTTGTTCATCAGAAGGTCTTTCAGGTATTGCATAGGTCTGTGACAGCTAGAGTTTTCTACTGACTGCTTGGGATACGTTGGAGGACTTGGCAGACTTGCAGCCTGCCTTTCACGTTGGGTGCTTTTGTCAGCAGTGAGGTTTGGAGTGACATTCAGAATGGATCTTCTGATTTAGTTTCATCCAAAGGGAATCTGGTATATGCACACCAAAATCGTTCTGTGATCAAAGTCAGTGTGCCATAAGCAGAAGTTATGAGATATTCCCTTCAACAGCAGGCGTAAATTAATGTGCTGTTGGGTCTGTGGATTCCCTGGTGCCTTTGCTGACTGTGGCTAGGTCTAGTCTTGCTGGACTTCCCTTGCTGCTTTTTTCTGATTGTCATAGTAGAGGCAGGTGCTGGAGGTCTTACTGCAGTCTTTATTTCTCTGAAAGAAGCTATTTTTGTAGCTTGTATGTTGGAGATGATTCTCTGGATTGCAGCACTGCTGTCCTGGGAATGACCCCCTCAGCTGGTTGTTTGGATGTGTCCTTGTGAGTCAGTGGTTGTGGCTCTTGCTAGGGAGTCAGCTGGTGCCTTTAGGGTGTCTGCCTGAGTCTGCTCAGAGAAGCACATCAGAGGGCTCTAGTACTGCAAAGAGTATGTGAGTGACTCTCTCGGTAATCATAAATGGGTTACACCTGGCTGCCTATTGGCTTCTTGGTGCACAGGTTATACACGGCCAATCTGACACCAGAGTAGTAGCAACAAAAGCCACAAAACAGCTTAATTTGGGCAATAAATAATATAGCAGAAGGGAAGACTGCCAGAGGCTAAAAAAAAAAAAAAAAAAAAAAAAAAAAAACCCAACTCATTGAAAATGCATTTTTCTGGGCAAACTTTTTGCCCAGAATATGATACGCCATCCCTTCTCCCACAGCTGTACTTCTCTTAAGCAAACAAACTCTAACTTTGTTTTGGCTATGGTACATGGTTTTGTTTGTTTGTTTTGTTTCTAATAACCAGAGAGGGTATACAGCATTGTTTTCTCTCTTTCTACAATGTTGGATGTTTCTGTTCCCTGACTTTGGGGGTACTTTACAATGATAAACTGTTGTTTGGTAGTAAAAGAGCAGCTGGCAACAGTAAGAGAACTTCCTTCTTCAATTTTTTTTTTTTTAATGATTTTTGTATGTTTAGGAAGAGAGGATTCTTGAATTATAGCTAGCTATTTCCTTGTTTTTTGTTTTCTGAAGAAGATCAAAATGAAACCATAGCTGCGTGGTAAACATTTCCTTTAAAAACAGTTGAAAGCTGGGTAGGACGGTTAGGTGGGTTTGCTCAGTTAAAAGCCTTCAGAGCAGCTTGTTTTAGAATTGTTTAAATTTAACCTGAAGTCTTGTTGGCTTCCATAGTGCAATGGTGATGCAGTGCAAGGTCTTCAAAGGCAAATATACAACGGTCAGTCTGAGGCTGATGTCATTCAGATGCATATACTTCTCACTTGAAAAGGCCTGTAAAGTTTTGAAAATCCATACTTCTACCTGTGGCAAGTTGCAGACTCCAGTGATTTGCACTGTATGTAGTCAGTAATAACCTGCCACTGACCAAACTTTACTCATTTGGTGCGTGTGCGCCCTGAGACACTGCTGGTGTAGTTTCATGCTGTGGAGTTCCTTGCTGTGCATTGCTTATTCTGGGATTAGAGAGCTGTCGATATCTGGGTAATGTCAGTTGGAAAAACACTTGGAGGGTATGGCTGAGTGATGAGATACGCCTGTCTTGTAGGTAGGGAACATCTGGAAGGAAGACTTGAGTCTGTCAGGGTAAGGGTGGTGGTCTCACTTCGCTTATAACCACTACCTCAGAAGGTTTCTTGAGAATTTTTTTGTGTGTGTGGAGGGGTGGGGTTTTACACACCTAGAAATACTTCAAGTTGGCGGTTCTGAAGCATGAGACTAAGGTGTTGCACCTAAACAGAATGACAAAAAGATTATGCTTAGGAGTTTTCTCTGTGCATTATTATTATTATTATTTTTTTAAGCACCTCTTTTAAACTCAGAAAACATAATTCTGTGTACATTCCTAACCCTGAGGCAAGTGTAGTTGAATGGGTGGTATGAGGAGCGTGTTGCAGTGCTCATCAAGCAAGGATTCATAAAGCACTTGCCAGTAGACTACATTTTCTAGTAATGCTTCATCAGTGATCAAGCGTTTTTTTTTTTTTTCACAGAGACATAAAGGAATAAATATAGAACAACTCAGGTGCTAAAAATATCCACATGCATTGACGTCTACTACTTCTTCTTTTTTTTTTTTTTTTCTTTTAAAAGAGACCTTTTGGATATTTAGCAAGATGCTTCGTATCTGCTCAGAATCGCTTTGGTTGCAGTGATTTCGAGGGGGAGACAAGTCAGCTGATCTTAGAAAATGGCTTATCTTGGTTTGATTTAAGAGTGCACTGTGGGAATAGAGCAGGTGCTGAGGAAGAGACTTGAGGTGGGTAATGGCCTGAGAAGTTGGTTTAATAACTGCAGCTGTTGAAGATGGGTATTTGCAGTCTCAGAGATCAGAAGGCTGCTCAGCTCTTGTGTTTTTGGGGAAAAAAAAGGCTAAATGCCACCTTCAGACTCCATGATATGTAAAAGATCTCAAGATTCTCTTGATAGGAAAGCTGTTTGCACTGAATAGTTTCAGTTACAGATCGGCATAGACTAATTCTGACCACATTTAAGTCTGAGATGAGGGGATGAATAATCTTCGAAAAAATCTTAGAGATTTCAGAGCAGGAGAATGACATGCTTGAAATGGATTTTGAAGTAATTCTCAATTTGCAGATGATCTGCCACAGACACGATTCCTTTCACATGGTTACATTTTGCATAGCCTTTTGAGATCTGCATTGTGAGAACGAACTGGTGAATCAATCAAAACATTCAAATTAGTTTGAGATGAAACTATTACTTCAGTGCCCTGCCAGGCAGGACGTCAGAATTCATTCATTCGGTGCCACGTTCTTTTATTTACAAATGGCAGATATGTTTCAGTGCCCAGAAATGAGCCGGAGCAGGTGTGTGCCGCTCTCAATCTGCTGCTGCCAGAAGGGCCATGCGCTGGGTGATGCGTGGGGAGGAAGGGGTTGGGGCTTCCTGGCATCTCACAGGTGTACACCAGCTGCTGCCTTGCAGCAGGTGGAGCTGGAGGGGACCCAGGAGATGTTAGCCCTCCTTAGGCTTCGCTCCCTCCTGACAGATATTAGCCCGGCCTGCCTGTAAATGCTTCTCACAATTGCTCCTCTCCCACGTCCTCATACGCAATGTGATTGGGTGTTACTATCTTTCCTGTAGGAAAACACTTTTTTTTTTTTTTTTTTACATGTCTTTCTGGGTGCAATTAAATTCTCTTTAAAGCCAGCCTGGTAAGCCATGGGGAGCAGGCTGCTCCTGTGGCACATGGGGCATTTCAAGGCCATGACCACGTCCCGGCCACCGCCATCCCTTCCCTGCCATGCAGCTGCCTCCCTGTTGCTGCTGCTGTGGACACTTCTCTTCAACTGAGCAGCAGGTCAGCTGTAGATCACGGTTTAGGTGTAAAAATAGCTGGCACCTGCTCCAGTCACGCTTGCCTGGGGTGAGCCAGGGCCCTGCTGCCACCGGTGCCAGCCACGGGGCTGGCGAGAGGAGCGAGGGCCCTGGCCAGGCTTTCTCCACCTGCTGCAGGTGGGGCACCGCCTAACCCACAGCAGATTATAATTAGCTCAAGCTCTATCAGGCTTCTGGCAGTTGTATTTATGTATTATTTCTGATTTAATAAAAATACTATGAAGATTATATTAAAAAAAAAAAAAAAACACAACTTTCCTTATAGAATCACTAAGGTTGGAAAAGACCTCCAAGATCACCTAGTCCAACTGTCAACCCAACATCACTATTCTAACTAAATAATATCCTTTATGGGTTGCATAAACAACGGTGAAAATACCGCACGATAGTAGTTCAGAAGTCCAGGGTACAAATTTTTCTGGAGCAGGTAACACTAAGCCGTGACATTTAGCTCTGTGGAAAACTTGTATTTAAAAATAAATGAATTTATTGTTGGCTACTTTTGCTTGGAAAGGAATATGTGGAACATATCTAATTTCTTGGGATCCTGAAGAGCCAATGCAGGCAAAATTACCATCTCCTTCAATGAAAGGACTTCAGCCATAACAAAGAAGAATATTCTCATAATTCAGGTGTGTTTTATTGTCCTTCCCTCTTCTGGGCTGTTGAATGAGACATGACAGCAAATGCAGCTAGTTTCACCATTGCCCATTCAGATCTTGTCTATGGAAGTTCAAAATTTTAAAGCTTTATTTGAAAGGCATTTACTTTCCTAATGCAGAATGCAAAGGCTTTTGCAAAGAGGAAATATATTAGGTCTGCAAGTGCTTTATAATAGATTTTATTTCTAAAATGCTATTTGTGTTCATTAAAGTTCTTAACTAGATTGCTGTTCTATATCCTTTTAATTTCACTTGTGTTTGAAGTTTAAATGGTGAATAAACACAAACACATGCAGTTTGGTTAGCCTAGTCAGCAGGAGCCGAACAACTGCTGAGAAGGATCCACCAGCTACGGGCACCTGCCCCACAGGGTTGTGCCCGGTGCTGAGATGTGGCTGTCTCCTGCCAGCAGGCTGGTGGTGCTGATAGCGGCAGGTGCCTCGTAAGTGCTTGGAAAGCTTGAAGGGCCTCCAGAGTGGAGGCACAGGATCACATGGACAACAGTGAGGCGGATGAGGAACAGTGTTTGAGAATATGTTTAGCCAAGCCTGCTTGACTCATGACCCAGTCCTTTGTTAAAAGGGACTTAGTGTGGAGAGCGAAGAGACGTCTGTAGGTGAGCTCAAGGAGATGTTGCTTGTCTCTGTAAGGGCTTTGGGAGGCTGTGGTGTTGGGAGCCACTGCATGAATGGTCTCTGAGTTATTTGGCCTTGCTGAGTCTTGTTTTCCTGCTTTGAAGATGGAGAAAATAGGCTTCCCTGCACTGCAGAAGGATGGCAGTGCTCAGTGTATCAGCACTGGGGAGAGGGGCCAGGGTGTGCTGTGCACGCTGAGGTGGTTGGGAACTTTCATCCCGGTGTGACTAATGCTTCATGTACGTGCTTCCTTTTTAGAACTGCTAGGAACTGGAGGCTTGTAAAGATGTTTCTGCCAAGTACTGACTGGAAATCTCAAATCCCAGGAGGTGACTGCTTCGTGTTAACTTTATCAGTGAACTCATAAGAAAATGGTTAATTTGAAGTACCTGGAAAGTCTGCTTGTGGAAGATCAGAGCAGAAAAATTAGTGATCAATTTCTTTTCATTAGTGAGTAATCAGGAAGAATTGTGTTCTGGGAATTTTTTTTTTTCCAGACTGAAGGCTATTAAAAGACCTACAGTGCTAAAAGCTGTCTGCAAGCCTACTGCACACCAAAGAAAATGTTGGAGCTATGGGAGGAAAGCTTGCACAGCCTCAGCAGGGTGAAGGCAGTTTTGCCCTGAAGGCAAAACCTTTGGTCCCAATGTTTGAGGCAGGACACGAAACGAAGCAGGCAGAGGTGCACCATAAGGGAAGGAAGGTGCCAGTGGTTAACCAGAGTAATTCAGTGGAGGGTCTTTGCAACTTTTTTTTTATTTTTTTTAAGGATTTAGAAGATGAGAGGAGGGGGGAAATTGAGGACTTAAGCTTATTCTTTACCCTGCAGGTCTGTTGTTCTAGTATTTAGGTGCTGAATACAACTTTTAACTATCTGTGTTTCTGTGAAGGCAGTTGTTTCCGTAGCTCTATGTTAGGCAGCACTGCATTACCAGAAACATTTTCCATGATGGGCATATTCTAAACAAAAGAATATTCCAGTGCTTAAAAGGAAAATAAAAACCACTGGAGTTACACTGAACATGATAGACTTGTTATACATTGCTGCAGGAAAAACTTGTGCCCCCAATTAAATAGCCATTTCCTTTACTAAATATAATTTAGGTCTTCTTTCACAGCCTATTGCTTCCCAGAAGCCAGTTTGGGCAATTCTTTTATGAAGCATGGATGGGCTTGAATCCACGTTTGAAATGTATTCACAATTTAATTTTCATCTATAAACTCAGCTACTCAATTTCCCTACTCAAATTCCCCTCATGCACCTTCTCTTTTGTGCTTGCTTTTATCTAGGCCTTTAATCATGGTTAATCCATGGCAAAACCTCAGACAGAATTGGTCCCTAAGAAACTGCAGATGAACTGTTAGATTTCTTGGGAAAAAAAAAATCCTTCTGCGCCGTACCAGGACAGAGCATACTTACCTTAATTCATAGGTGTTCTGTCATAGTTGTTTAGGGCAGCAGCAGCTTTCCCAGCTTACCTGATACTGTATGACTATGATTTCCTTTTTGTATCTGGTATAATATATTTGAAGCTAGGAGTGAAATAAAAGTGTTCCAGCTAGGCAGTGTAGTATTACATGGACATCTGAATCAACTTGCTCAGGACTTGCCCTGTTCCTGGTGCTAGGATGTGTCAGGTATCGAAGTCTTATAGCCTCTTTAATCAAGATTAATTCAGCTTTTAGCTTAGACCATAACCGTCTCACAAACCTTTCTGCACTGAACTCAGCCATCACTTGCTCCTCCAGGTGTTACCAGCCATTGGCACTGCAGAAAGGGACCATGCGCATGTGCTTCAATCCTGGCAGTTCACAGTGAGCTCCAACAGAATTTTTCAGCTGCCTTAAAAAAGCGTTATGGACAAGAACACACATTCATCAGGGGGTTTAAACAAAGGCATTGAGTGGTGAACTGGGGCAGCTAAGGTTCAGGCACATATTCTAGCTCTGAAGCAGTAGTCTCCAGCAGAAGGCTGGGACGTACAAGAGAGGGCAGTAATGTTTTAGCTGCTGCAGCTGAATCTACCCAAGGATGTTTATCCATGAGATCCCTGGCTTCACAGAAATCTACAGACAGGATTAGACATAACTGGTGCCCACGCTCGCTCACAGTGAGTGAACAGAGAAGTCTGCAGGTTTGAGAGGCCACGGATACATTTGTCTGCTTCATTCTAGCTTACCTGTTCCCCATCTTACAGAGAAACTATAGGGTTTGGTTGCAAGTTGCATTGGAAAATTAAATCCTTTGTTTGCTTGAGAAGTCTGATTTCAGTCTTGAAAAGGGAAGAGCATCTGCTACTGCTCTTTCTAGATCAGTAGTCTGTCTGGCTTATAATGGATGCCTTGTAGAAGGATTTACAGTCAACACAATGATTGATATTTTCCCTGTAATGTCCTCCTAATTTCCATTTCTTTAATGAGTCTAGCTCCTCTCTTCCCTTAAGCCTCCTGTAACAGCCCTAGCAAGAAGGTTTACAGTTCAGCTATGCATTGGGAATGATGACATTTCCAGTTGCATGTTTTAAATTTCTCATACCTTTACTGATACTGCCTTAGTTTTTGTACTGTGACTGAAGACCCCTTTTTTCTGAAAGCACTTTTAGAGTCCATCATTTCCAATTATTATTAGAGGAGCATATAGTTTTTAGGGTCTTTATTTCTAAGTGATGATGGTCACCGTAGTAGGACAGTGGCAGGAAGTACCTGAACCTCTTCAGTTGCCATCTGTATAGTCATGAAGTGCTGTCCTTGTGAGATGATGCTGAAGACAAAATTGGATGCATTCAACTCTGAGTCCTGTACATCTTGGATGCTGGAGTTCTGAGAATATTTTCAAAGCTTGAGATATCAAAGTAGTTGATGGAGACATGGCTTGAGGTGCTCTCATGTTGAATTCAATGCAAGGCACTATGCAAGAGAAACTGCATAAGCATTTAAGTGCACACGTGTATTTAATTGAAAGCTTTTAAAATGCAAAAATATATGTACTTAAATGTGACTTTTTTATGCTCAATGTACCACCTAAATGTGTTTGATCAATCTTGGCAGCCATCTGAACAGCAGAGTTGTGTATTTGTAGTTTCCAGTTCGTGGTTATACTTAACAAACAAAAAAACAAAAGAAGAAAAAGGAAGTGGGAGGTGATAAGGATTCTAAATGGAAAGACTCTCTTACTTTAGGTCTTGAGTATTTGTGCAGCACCAGTGGCAGCAGAAAGCAGACCAGACTTGCTTTCAGTTCCCATTCTCTTGCATAACACTGCTTTGCTTCAATACTGAACCAGAATTTTTTCTCCTACCAGTTGCAGTGTTTAGTTTTGGGAACTTCGACCTCAGTGTTATCAATTTTAGTAAATCACCTGCGTGAGAGAAGCTCTGCACAGTGAAAAGGCAAAGATCCTTCTGAAAGGCCATGATGGCAGCATTCAAAAATCACTTCAGAAGCAGAAAACTTGTTCGAAGAAGCAGCTTGGCACAAGCAAAGCAGCTTGTTGGACTGTAGCATGCTTTGTTGCATTGGTTCTGCAGGTTGCTGTGTTGTGGGATATTGGGAAGTAGGACACTAATGTTTTTATGCTGAGCTTTTATAATGCACACTTTATGCTACTGTACTTGCATGTGAGGGTTTTAATGTAAACAAAGTCGCTAAAATTACTATTTTAAATTAGAGGATATTTGTTTGCCTTTTTGATGTGGAGAGTGATTGGGAAGATTACGTGAGCTATTTACAGTCTCCCCTGTAAATGAGCTTTATTATTTGCTTATTTATCTTTTAAAGTGACCCACACACTGTACCACCTACCAGTACTGAGAGCCAGTGCTCCTGATTTGGGGGATTGTTTTGTGGACCCTTCAACGAGTGTTTAGATAGGACAGCCACAAAAATAGTGGAGCTGGAGAGAACAGGTGTTGTATCTTGTGCCCTTCTCACAACTGTAGTAAGGGCTGGGTAACTGAGGTCTGCGTGACGAAAGCTTCTCCTATATAGCTTTGCTGTTCTGGTTAGGTTCCAGCCTGAGCTCACTCCTGGCCAGTTGACTCCTTTCTGTTCTGCTGCCAGCAGCCTTTCTGGCTCAGATGGCTTGTTCCCCTTCCCCGTATTTACCTTTATTGTCTTCCAGGGGCAAGTGCATCTGCTGTGAACCATTGTGTTCAGCTGTGCTTGCAGGTCACCGTACACGCTCTCAGTGTGGACGTCCTCTGTCAGACTCGTTTCTAGAGCCTCCTTTTTGAACGCAGGTGCCCCATCTTGTGCAATGTTCCAGATGGGATTTTAGCAGGGCCTCCTGTGGATTTCTGTGTACTTCCTGTCTCCCTTGGAATTATTTCTCTGGGTACATCCCAGGACTGCATGTGCGTTTTGCCCAGCTGCATCTCAGGGGTGACTCACAGCCGTTTTGTGCTAGGATCAGCTAGTGCATCCAGGCCCTTCTGCTCCAGGCACTCATCATCTTCCAGGGCCTGTCTGGGCTTGCTTGTTTTAGAGACAGGGTTATGCACTGTCTAGCAGTGACTCTCCATCCTGCTTGTATGGCTCCAGCCTTTAGGATTATGGTGTCTGTTGTACGACTCCTCAGTTCACATTTGTGCAGAAATTACTTCCCAACATTGTCGTCAGCTGCTGTCATTTTAAATTTTTGTATGTGAAAATGATTGAAAAGACTGATTTTGGTTTGTGTCTAGTGTGCTTGTTAGTTACTTCCAGAATGTCTGCAGCCTTTTCTTTCCACGCTGTCTGTCACCATCTCTTGGGCAGGATCCTTCCTGGTGTCACTGTTCCTCTGCTGGTCTCCAACTTACTTAATGCAACACCACATGGAAAAGTATTACTTAATGTTTGCTGGAAATCCAAGCAGTTGAGAATTCCTTGCACTTATTTTCAGTAATCTCCCTTCAGCAAACTTGGCGTGTCCTGGTCTCTTTGTAGCTTCATGTCTTGATTCTCCTCTGTCGGTCTTTGCTGGAACCTCGTGTGCTGTTGATGCCACATTGATGAGTTCTGTGGCCCTTTCTATGCAGAAAGTCAAACTGCATCATGACAGTACTAATATTGAAGTCCTGAAATAGATCTGCAGTTTCCATATTTGGAGAAAATGGGATCTCTTGGCTTGAGCAGTTGTGTTTTTGTTGGACAGTTTTCGAGAGAGAGCTGCAAAAAGTGGCGTATCCCTTTAAAGTGCTTGTCTGGTCACCTGTTTGCCTTGCCTCTAACAGCAGTGGTGGAAGACGGCACTCCTTGCTCCAAAAACCAGCAAATGCATTCTGACGTAAAACTGGCCTTGGGAACCGTGCTAGGCCAGATGGGCTGGCAGACAGTGATGCCATGAACTGTGTGCAGACCTAAATCCGAGGCAGAGCGTTATTGTTATTTATTTTTTAGGAAAAACAGGTCTGCAGTCTGTTAAATCTGAGTCTATTTGGGGAGGGTTCTTGTTTCTGAAGTTTTGATTTGTAAATTTCTGCACGAACCTGGCATAGTTTGTAGGACTGGAGGAATCTGATAACACGCTTTAAACAAGGCACCTCTGGTTAAAGTACAGCTCTAATTACGGAGACTAAATTATTTGGAAAGTGAGCTGTGTCTGAAGTAAATCTTCAGTAAATCTAAAATTAAGTAATGATTAACTTAATTGCTTCAGGATCTTAACTGCTTTTAATAAAATACAGAGATTAAGTGTGTGTTTTGAGAGTGGATAATTGCTTCTGCTTCATTTTCAAATAAGTTCTATCAAGATGGGGTTTTGTAGGTAAAAGAAATACCTTTTGTTATGCTTATTAGTAAAGCTGGGAAAAGTAGGCTAGTCCTTAAGTATGCGAGCCTCTTCTCATTTCTGAATAGAAGCTGCAATTTCACTACTAAATATAAATTGAGAACATTTGCTTTTGATTTCATAGATATGTGCCCGCCAGACCTTCTGAAAGCAAAGGTAGTTGTTACATGGGGAGCAGGGTGCAACACTGGTACGTGGGAAAACGGATGAAGTAGGTTTTTAGTTTTTTTTTGCTTTTCCCTAAAGAAAATAGAAAGGTGGGTTATCTTTATAGGAAGAGTTTGAGTTACAGAATTTGTGACTGGGGTTAGCAGCCATGTGTTATTTGCATTGTATTTTGCTTTTAAACAAAATATTTTTACCTTCATTTATTGAAGAATGTCTTTTTTTGCTTATAGGCAAATGAGAAAGCAAATCTCTTGAAACATAAGCAGTGGTACTTCCCTGGAGGGAGGAGATGGGCATTCTCCTGTTACTCTGAGTGTTGCCAGGTGCCAGAAGTGCTCCACAGTGGTGGTAAGAAAGAAATCTTCCCCCAGGTTCCTGTATTTGTGTTTTGTCTGTAGCAATAAGATGCTGTTAGAAAAAATGAGGATGTAAATCCTGTTGCTTTCATAGATCTCTATGAATTGCTGGGAGAGGCGTCAAACATCTCCCACTCTTGGAATTTAATTTAGGGATGAAACCTGTGCTTCAGCTGGGTGCTTGCTGTAGCGTTCTCTTGCATGATGTCGTGAATGCTGTGAGTTGGTAGTAATTGCAACAAAGGCTTAACCACAAACCAACCTCTAGAGGACTCTATAAATGCTAAATTATCTCCTCCCCCTTGAAGAGTAGAAGGGGAACTGTGGCCTTACAGTCCTTTGAAGTGCTTCTTGCAGAGTTCTTAGAAATCTCTTGAATGCTGTTTCTAAAATCATCTTAAACTGGGCTGCCTTTAATCCAATCAGCCTTGCATTTTATCTGGTAACCAGATATGAAAATGTTACATTTCAGCAACAGACGTCCTTCTTTCTGTCCTCTTTTTGCAGTCTCTCCCCCATAAAAGGTGGCAGCAAAAGTGGAAAGCTGATGAGATCCCACTGACACAGCGGTAGAACAGGGGTTTCCAGGACAAGATTTTAAAAACTCAGAGTGGCTAGTGTCAGATGCTGACATTTTAGTGATGATCTCTGTGATACTCTGCCCCCTTCATGGGCTATTAGTCCTTTTTTTTTTTTTTTAATAGGGAAGTGACGTAATCCTGGTGATTTTGCAAACATGCAAGAGACCTTTCAAGGTCTATTATAGGACGAGTCACCTCCCACAAAACTTTCATTTCTGTGAGATTTCTTTCAAATCTCAGATTCACAAGGCAATGCATACCGGATCAGCCACAGCCTGTGCTCAGGGCATGCTTTCTGGCTCCATGCAGAGGTGTACCCTATTTGAAGTTGTACGTTTTTTCCTTCTATAAAGAAAGCTAAAACATTTATCTTAAATAATGTTAATGTTGACCATCTGCAGCTTTGGTGGCTGAGGGGACACAGGTGGAAGTAGCCTTGCTACAGTGTGGTGGTGACCAGTAGTTTCAGAGCTGGTGCTGCAGAATGCTTTTGCTTGGGCTCGTTGCCCTAGGTGTAAAAGCAATGCCACAGAAAATGCATCAAAGCCTGTTTGTGTGGGTTTGCAGTTTTGTAGCAGATTTTTCAGTTTATATGGCTGCAATTTTTGCCTTTCTTCTTTTTGCGTGAGGCCTGAAAAGGCTATCGATGTGAGTGTTACTGAGCAGCTACAATATGCTGGGGGGACAGAATAGCATGAGCTGTGCACATCTGGTGGATTTTTAAACTTTGCTTCTGTTTGGAGAAGAGAGAACGTGGGCTTCTTGTACCCAGCGGAGCAGGCTGCAAAGCCTGATGCCTGTGCCCCTGACCTGGTGCATGCCTGAGTCTTTTATCTGGGGTCAGCAGAGCCTGCACGGAGGAACCATCTGGAAGTGAAATATCTTGATTGAGGTGGATGGCCATGCTGGAAGCTGCATGGGTTGAATAATCCCATGAATAATTCCTTCAGCCTTCACCTTCTTGATTGTTCAGATAAATCCGGAGTGAGTCAATGGATATTAATATGGATTAGAGAAATTTTACTGAGAGATCTTCAGTGTCCCAGTGGACACTTGTGACGCAGAACAAATCTCCATTTCATGAACCAAAGCACAACTGGTGCCAGCGGCACACGGTCAAGGAGGGGAGGGAATGAAGTGCGGGGAGACTGAATTATGGCAGCGCTTCTCATAATGGCTGTCTTCTCTGCCTGGGTCTTGTGCATAGCTAGAGGCCCTACACGTACCACCTGCTGGTTTTGTCCTTATGGTGTATCTTCCTGGGGGGATTTCTTTTTCTCAGGCTTGCCAGTGTGACAATTTTTACTAATTGTTGGAAGATTTGGTTTCAATGTAAATTTGGTGGAGCTCCACAGAGGGGAAAAACCAACTTATTTGCAAAGCATTTGTGGACATAAAGATCGAGCAGACTAAAACAAGAAGTGGCTCACAGGAGGAGCAGTGATGACAGTCACAATTTCAAGTTTCTTTTCGTTCAAGCAAGAAGTGTAGAACACATTGGAAAACTGGTAACATTCTGTTTTTGTATTTATTTTATCAGTGTAAGAAACAGCTTCAAAGCCTGTAAAGCAGAGGCCTCTTCACTGGCAGACTGATGCTCTGAAAAGCTGCTACCAGAGACGTGTTCCCTGCTGTTAGTCTGGTGTGGGATGATTTTTAAGCCAAGAATCTATTTTGCACAACATACAAAAGTAATGTTCTTTCCTGTCTGTTTTTAATAGATAGCATACTGAGCTGGGACATTGTGAGAATAAGAAAGGAATAGTTTTCTTTGGTAGCCCAGAAATGCTTGGGTAGGTTGGGTTTTTTTGTTGTTTTGATTTGGGTTTTTCTGTGTGGTGTTCTTTTATTTTTATGTGAGTTATAGTGTGGAGCATTCTTATGCCAGGTGAGAAATGCTGCTTTGAACTCTTCCAGTATGGAGATAATATTGTTTCCAAATCTTTCACTTCAGTATTTCTCCTCTGTTGAGCCCATGTATAGAAGGGGGGCAACAGAAAGTCAGCTCTCCTTCTTGTGACTATCATTTGAAAGAAGAATGTGTACCAGCAGCGTTTTGTGAAGTGCTCAGTCCTCTTGATCTTTGAAAACAGTGGGGCTATGCCACGCCAAGTTTTGTTCCCCAGGAGGCTTAGGGAAGGAGCAGCACTGTCAGAAGATGCTGGCTACGCTTGGGAACAGGACCCAGCTCTGTTCAGTCCTGCCAGGGTGGTGAAGGACCAGCCTGAGCAGCTGGGAATTCAGGGGAAGTCAAGGACTCATGAATTGTCTCTGGGCAAGAGAGTTAGTAATTGCTGCTGCTGGGAGCAGGTGCCTAAATGTATCTTAAGTCTTAGTTTAGGTTTTCAATATTGGGTGAATGTGCTCCTTAGCCCATAGATTGTCTTGCAAAAGGCTTGGCTTTAAAAAAGCTTGCTTTAAAGCCTGTTTCATTTAAAATAAATGCACTATGGAACTGTATTACGTATGGGCAGCTTTCTTTGCTCAGCCAACTTCCTAGTGCTGTTTGCCTATTAGGGCTATTTATTTTGAGAGGTAAAAATAATCCAAACTAATAAAATAATCCAAACTGCTTTATAGGAAGCTATAAAGGCATGTACTTTTTTTACAGTTGCTCTGAAAATGTAAATGTTGCAATGGGAGCAATTGTTTTCACACATTTTTTTAAGTCATGAAGACCGCGTATTCGGGACCTTTTGGCAGTATTTTCCAAAGCAGCAGGGAGTACAGATAGAAGTATGAATGCTGTTACAACAGGCATTATTATTATTATGCCATGTAAGCAAGGTCAGTTCTGTCGCAAGGCTTTGTGCCTTTATCCTCTCCTTAGGAGAGCCCCTTGGTTTTGGAGTCCAAGGCACCTTGGACCGGTAGCCTGGTGCACAAGAATGGCATGGCCGAAGACTGAGGGTTTGGAGACTGTGCAACCGTGTAGGTTTTTGTTTGAAAATAGCTGGCAAAAGAAGGATACCCCTCTAAAAAGAGCCATCCTCTGTTCCTGCCACTTTCTAACAACAGAAAGGAGGAAGCTGAGCACAGTGCAAGTAGATAACCTGGTTGCTTGGGGGCTGTGGCGACTGTTCTTGCTCCGCCCTAGTGGAGAGCTGGTGTGGTGTAGGACAGCAGCTCAGGCTGCTCAGCTGGGGCTGTCTGGCAGTGGTTTTGCAAATCCTTTCTGGATGGCTGTCAGGGAAGATACTCCTTCCCCCTTCCTGAGCTTCTGCCGTACTCAGGAAGGAGTCATCTGGATACCTTGGATCTGTGTCAGAAGATGGGAGAAAAAGGGCTAAGAGAAAGAAGCATCTTCTCTTGTGATTCGTTTTCTTGTATCATGGGTAAAGCGATGCTGCTTACTCTTGTGTACCTCAGAGGAAAACGTCCCCGCTGTTAGTGACTGTGGGCAGTGTGATGCTGGGGTTTTTGGTAACATAAACTTTCAGCACAGTTGCATATGCCGCTGTGACCAGGCTGCTCGTCCCTCGGTGCCTACCACTGCCAATGCCTTAGAGTGAATACAGTTTAGCTTAAGACACGTGTTGTTTTACAGAGCTGGGATGAGTGGTTGCTGGGAAAGTATTTATACAAGCAAACGTCAGGACATGCTGACCCTAAATATGAGTTAAAAGTGAGCCTCTAGGAGTGCCTGGAGCAGGGACTTGTGAGCAGTCAGTCAAACCAGGCATCTAACTAAGCTCCCAGTCACCTGGAGGTAATCATAGAATCACAGAACGGTTCGGGTTGGAAGGAACCTTAAAGATTACCTGGTTCCAACCCCCCTGCCGTAGGCAGGGACACCTCCCACCAGACCAGGCTGCTCAGAGCCCCATCCAGCCTGGCCTTGAACACTGCCAGGGAGGGGGCATCCACAACCCCTCTGGGCAGCCTGTGCCAGTGTCTCACCACCCTCACAGGAAAGAATTTCTTCCTCATATCTAGCCTAGATCTCCCCTCAATGAACTTAGTTACAGAAAAACACTTTATAAATGCGGAGAAGTTTCAGTCATTATAAATATTTCCAAAAGCTCACTGCTTATAATAAAGGTCAGAGGGATTTCAATAGAATGAATCAAAATAAGTGTACTGTTTTTAATGGGCTTGAAAGTGAACAGCTGAAGACTGAAGAAGTAATTGTACATTGCTGAGTTAATAGTATGAAGTCTCTTGCTATATATCTTGACTGAAGAACTGTTGATTCTTTTAGATTAGTTTTGGTAATTAGAGCAGTCTGTTTATTTATTTTGAACAAAGTTAGCCTGGTTTGCTAGAATCATTGTCTATAAATGTGTTAGCACATCACATTGAACTGCAGGCAGTTTTAATATCCTTGAATATCTGATTTTTTTGGCATATAATTGCAGATGAGTTAGGGTTATTCTAGCTGATAAAAATGAATCAGAAGAGCATAAATGCTGCTTCTCAAACCATTACTCTTCCTGACTGAGGAGCTTTTAAAGAGCAGTGCCAAGCTAGCAGCGATGGCATTTGGAAATTGAACGTGGCACACAGGCTCTGTTAACTGTGGGGCTTTGGTACAATAAACACCTCTGTTTACTAATTAGCTTCTAATTTTTCAGATGACAGAGAGCAATTTTTGACTTGGCAGTCCAACTATTCTGAAACACTGTAAGCTCCAAGAGAAACGGGTGCCTGCTAATTCCACCTGACACTTGGTGCTTTATAACTGTGCCAGGTAACAGAAAACAATCTCTGCTCCGGTGCTCTTGTCTCTGCCAGGGGTGGAAGTGCTAGTGTAGAAGGTATTGGGATGTAGAAGTTTCCTTGTGCACAGCTGCCCAGCTTGCTTGGATTAGGCTATTGAGAACACAGTCTGATTGGGATCAGCACTACGGCACCTGTAGGGCTGAGAAGGCACTCACAGCCTTTCTACTGTCCTATGGTCTAGATCCAGTCTGAGCTAGTGCGTATGACACGGTGATAAAAAGAGCAGAGTCATTTGGGGAGTAGCCCTCCTGCAGACTAGCGCTCTGAATTCCACCGGTGCAATGAAGGCATGTGTTTCTGTCCCTGCAGTAGAAAGGTATTTGGGTCACCTCCCTGTCAAACATTGCTTTAGAAGGCCAGTGTTTGGAAAAAGCTAAACAAAAGAAACTGGACCATGAAAATGCTAACAGGTCCTCAATTTCTGATCTTCGCTGGCGTTCAAAGTCTCCACGTGTTAACGCAGTAGGGTCCCCTGCTCTGAAGAATTCATAATGGTTTGAGTACCTATATGCTGCAAGAGGCTTATTTATCAATAGGATGCCAAGCTACCGGGAGATGGAAGATCTTGAGAAATGGGGAGAACTATAAATGTTTCTTTTCATGTCTTTCTCTTGCATGGATTTTAAAATAGATGGGCCATTTTGCAGAGCAGCTTCTGTTCAGTGTCCCAGCTGAACAGCCAACAGCAGTCCAAAGTTTTTAACAGCTTACAGACTTTCTAGTTCCGAGTTAATTTTTTGAATGAGTGGGATGGTGTATTTATAAAGTGTGCTAGTTCTAATTTTAAAAGATTTCACTATATTCGAAGCCACATATTCATGTGTATGGAGTTCATCTTTACTTTAAAATGTGTTGTTCAAATGTGTTTTTTTTTTTTTTTTCTTCATTGGGAGGGGGGAAGGGTTGTTNTTCTTCATTGGGAGGGGGGAAGAGTTGTTCTTTGGTTGTGATTTTTGGTTTCGTTTGTTTTTGTTTGTTTTCATTACACCGAAAAGGCTGTATGCTGCCTGGCTGCTGATGGTATTGGTATTCAGGCCAGAAAGGGGCTGGTGTGATCTTGTCTGAAAACAACAAAAACCTTTGCCCAGCATGTATTTGCTTTTGCTATCGGTCTGCTTGATAGTCTGCTCTATCTTTTTCAAAAGATAACCAGTATTATGTATATGCAAAAAGAGATCTGACCACAGGGATAATAATGACCTCCAACTGATAGCAGCATTGTGACATATTTGGCAATAAAATCACCTGAAAGAAGCACAGCCGTTGTGTTGGGTCGGAACATGCTGCTGATGGCAGTTGAGGTGACAGGAAAGAGAATAAAAGCTGGACCCTGTACAAGGAAGAAGGGGGAGGATGTAGCTCACTGCCCTCTGTTGCTCCAGCTTTGTTGCATTCTCACCATCTGGGTTGTACATAGCAGACTGTACAAAGCAGCATTGCACTGAGCGTACTCCTCCACAGAATCAAGCTCCCAAATACGGTTTCACCTGCCAGTTCAACTTGCGTGAGCTGACTGAGAAGCTGTTTGGGTTCTGTACCTCTTCTTATTCCAAGCCATGTTTTTCACCTGTCATTCCTTCCTGACTGTAAACAATGGGGTTTTATCTGAAGCTGTGTCAGGGACAATTAGTCACCCAGCAGAACACCTACCACTTCTGTTTTTAGTATCTTTACTTTTCTCCTCATCTCTCTTGTTACCGAGACCTTCCAAAGCGAAATACTTTAAAGCAACAGCTTCCAGCTGTCCTGCCTCTCCTGCATACTCCACACCTCCTTCCCAGTTTGAACCCCTTGAAAATATTTTGGTGGAAGCATACACTTCTCATGAAGAAATGTTTAGAGGAGGTATCCTTGTCCATATAACAAATATCTGCCTGGTGACAGTAAGCTGGTTAGTCTTTTGTTCTTCGCACAGATCTGTCAAGAAGCTTGTGGACCACAAGGTACAAACGCATGGCATCTGTTCTGCTTCTGAGCTAACTTCTAGAGCAGCCATTCTCCATCGCTGGTAAGCTGTGAACAGTTAGCAGTTCGGTGGTACATCTCTCAGAACCACAGGATGGCTGAGGAGCTCTGGAGGTCACCTGGCCCAACCCTGCTCCAGCAGGGACACCCAGAGCAGGGTGCCTAGGACCATGTCCAGGCGGCTTCTGAAGATCTCCAGAGAGAGACTTCACAGCCTCTCTGGGCACCCTGTTTGAGGGTGAAATACTGCACGTGTTCTTGTGTGGAGTTTCTGGCTTTAGTATAGCAGAGTATGGGGCCGTGGGGCAGTTATGGAAAAGTGTCACTGCGCCTACAATCATAAAATAAATTGCATTGCTCCTGTTTAGCAGAAAATAGGTTTTGATACCTAAAATTTAAAACAGCTCAGCACTTCTTGAAAGACAGATTTCCAATTTCTTCCCAATTAGTATGCGTGACATCAAAGAAAAGCTTCGAACTCGAGCAGGGGCTTGTAGGCACACACAGGGTGTTTGCTGAGACTTTGTTTAGCGTCAGTCAGAAGCTGCTTCTTGTTCAGCCACAGCATATTTGCATGTTGACAGATATCTTCTGGTTGACTCCCTTTGTTTCTTTTGTTTGAGGGTTGATTTTTGCATAATTTTCCATCCAGAAAGCAAAGCATGTCATCCTTCTTACAATACTTAAGTTTTGGATGATCATGGATGGAATTTTTTAGTTTATCCCTTATTTTACATCCCTGGTTTTACAGGTAAGGAAACTGTACCACCAAGCATTTTCCACATTCACACAAGCTATCTAAAAGAAGGCTTAAATTTATAGATGCCTGCCTCTATCCCTATATTCCTCCTCCTTTTTTAATTTACTTACTCATATACTTAAAGCCACCAGCCTTTCTCCATGGCTGAAAGTGGGCTTTTGGCTGGGTCCCTGGGTTTTACAACTTCGTGCGTAGATGCACGTACGCTCTTGAATTTTTTTAGTAGTTTATTTTTATCTGAATACAAAGGATGAATTCCCACCTGCTTTGAAAATTCAACCCCTTGGAGCAGGGGGAGCATGTGGTGTAGTCTTAAAGATGAGTAGACACTACTCAGGTTTTTCTTAATCATCGGAGACTAAGATTGGCAACATTGTTTAATTATATAACATTGATTATTTCGCACAATACGAGAGGCCTATTACTCAGAAATCATTCGGTGCTAATAGTGTTTCTGTTAGATAACTCCTTTCTGTTTGTTATGTAAGGCTGATATTATAGAATCACTGTTTGAATACCAGCACTGTAATTTTAGAATTGCTTTTATAATAGAAATACCAAGTAAGACTTGTTCCACATATAGACAATTATTGCAAATGCTTTTTTTTTTTTTTTTAAATGAAGCCTCTCGATAATTGCTACTTTGGCTTTGTTTTTTACTTACAAAATCGTAAGGCTGTCCTGTGCCCAGTCATATTCCTTAATATGCACTTTCTGTAATGAATATTATGCCCTGGAAAAGTATTGATCAGCAGTCCTGGAAACTGGTGATCCAGCTTCACTTACAGAAACTTCGCAAGCACCAGTTTACAGACTGTGAATGTCTGAAAACTTCCTGCCATCTCTGAACTATGTGTGAGTTCGCCCTTAGGTTTTTCTTTCAACACATAATTTTGTATTGATAACTGAGAACCAGTGACCAGTCTCAAAATGAGATTGGGGAACGCAATCCATAGAAACTCCTTTGGATCCCACAAAAGCTTTTTATTCCCAAGCAGTGGATTTAGTTGCAAACTGCATCCTCAGCTGATGAAGATGTGGATAGCTGTGAGGCTTGTCCCTGTGTAATCACATCAGAACTGCGGATGAGCTACAGGTAGGTTGGAGAAGTGTTGCAATAGCCCTGGATACAGTGGGATAGGAGGGCTTATTGAATTGCTGCAGAGTGAGCATCTGACATTGTCCTTAAAGTCATGAATGCTGGGTTGTTTCTGTCCCAGCTGAGAAGCTGATTTCATGCAGGACCGGATGCATAGGACCCTTGTCACTGTGCTTTCCAGAATATGGCATGCTTACCTTGTGCTTGCTTTTAAGCTTCTTTTTTTTTTTTTTTCTGCCCAGCTCTGCTGAAATTCGTACTAGATGAAATCTCCTGTTGGTCTGTACTTGTTAAATCCACAGCCTCCAGCTTCCTTTTTAGCCATATTTCTAAATAGTTACAAGCATTGTGTGTTTATTTGATTGTCAAAGTTCATGTTTATTGTCACTTAAGTGCTTTTGCCCTGACACTCCACACTTTACTAAAACCTGTGTGGCCACACATGCAGGGCAGCCAGGGGTTCAGAGGGTCCAGAAGCACCCCACGGCTTGCTGTAGTGCAGCGGCCTGAGTTTGGTCAAGAAGTGATAGTGTTGGGTCCACAATGACTACCTCAAGTAGTCGTTTTCTTGAGTATTTAAGGATTGTGTTTGGATTTGCACAGACTCACAGAATCATTGGAAGAGGCCTCTGGAGATCATTCAGTCTGACCCCCCTTCTGAAGCAGGTTCCCTACAGTAGGTTGCTCAGGAAGGCGTCTAGGTGGGTTTTGAATACCTCCAGAGAAGGAGGCTCCACAGCCTCTCTGGGCAGCCTGTTCCAGGGCTCTGTCACCCTCACAGTAAAGAAGTTTTTCCTTGTGTTCAGATGGAGCTTCCTCTGTTCCAGTTTGTACCCATTGCTTCTTGTCCTGTTTTTGGGCACCACCAAAAAGAGCCTGGCCCCATCCTCTTGACACCCGCCCTTTAGACATTTATAAGCATGGATAAAACCCCCTCTCACTCTTCTCCAGGCTGAACAGCCCCAGGTCTCTCAGCCTTTCCTCAATAAGGGAGATGCTCCAGACTCTTGATCATCTTCATAGTCCTGTTTCCTCCTGTAGCCTTTGTTTCCTCTTCTTCCTGTTGGAGGCCTAACCCTTCCCTCAGGAGGGTCAGTTACACCAGCTGAAACAACCATCCCTGCGCTGTTGGGCGAGTGGCTGCTTTGCCCTCGCACCATCCAACTGCTGCATCCTGGCATGGCTGCAGCCTCAAGTGTCTGTCGAGATCGTTGAGACCGTGGCACAGAAAGGCCCAAACAGGCACCAGGCCTTTGACTTGCTGCTAGGGCAGCGTTGCTGCCTGCAAGCACGTGGCTGATGGCTTCTTGCTTCTTCCTTCCCTGGGTTCTCTAGCACCTTCGTGTTAACCAGAATGCTGGTGTGGGCCTGCTGTGGCTCAGGCCTTCCCGGAGCCCTGGAGTAGAAGAGAGAGAAAATACCATTGCCTGTAGTGTGGTAGAGCTCTCCTCCAAACATTCAGGGAGAGGGTAAAGCCAGTGCAGTCCCAAATTCCCCTCTGCAAAAAGCACCCGGCAGCCTGCTCCCCATCTGGCTGCAGAGCCCCTTTATTCGTGCTAAGACCTTCCTTCTCCTCAGCGCTGAGGTGAGAAGTCCTCCGGCCCTGGGAGGGCTGCACTCTGGGTGCAGACCAAACCCTTTCTCTGCAGCTCTGCAGCCATGCTCCCTCCAACGTTGTGTTAGCTCCACAAGTGGGAGAGAAGGAGGCTTTGGTGGAGTGGGAACCGCCTCCTGCTTACCATCTAGGGTTGACTTTTCTCAGCTCTTGAGGAAAAAAAAAAAAACACCAAACAAAACAAACAAACAAAAAAAAAACCAACACAAAATGTGTCAAATGGCAGTGCTGGACATACGTACCTCACCACACCAGCGAGTCCGGTTGATTGTAGCCCGGTAATTTGCTGTAAGAAGATTATTGGATTAGAGCAAAAGCCTGGTTTGTCAGCAACACCACCTGACAGTAATATTTCTTGAGAAGTATTACCTATTTTAAATATGAGTCCACTTATGCCCCCATCACATGTTCATTCTTTGAGGTAAGAGGGGCTCTTTTAGTGTGATGTTTTCCGAAGCCACGTAAAGAAGAGGACACCCAGCTTTTCTCCTGTTGCTGAGCTGGCAGTTTAGTAGCTGCAGTGCTTCCAGATTTACCTCGATGTGCTTTTGTCATCATAATCCCTCCTCCATGTCAAGACTGATTTGCTTTCCCAGCAAGGACTCACGTCGCCCGTTTTTGCCCCTCCATTTTTTCTCCTCCTTTTTCAGTTTTATTAATCTATAACAGATTGGGAAGATGTTGGTTGGCCAGTCGGGTGCATGCTTGCTAGCTGGAGTCTGTGCTACGCTCATTGCGCTGGCTTTAGCCTATTACTTGTACTGGTAAGTTGAATCCGTGTGTGTCTGTGGTGGTGCCTGCTTCTTTAAAATGCTTTTTCGGGTGGGCTGAAGGGTGATGGTCCTTTTGAAATGCTCTTGGAGGCTGATCCCCTTACTAACGTATGGCTAGCTGTAGATAGCATCCATCATTCCTTCCCTACCCAGAACGATGCCCGTTTAGGTGCAGTAGGACTCAGCTTTGCTGCTGCTGTTCAGGGTTTTGTATATTTTTATTTCACTGAGAGCACAGTGGCTATGGATGCCATAGGGAAGCATCTGATAAAATTCGAGTTATCTTTCCTGTTCATTATGAGAGCCTTTTTATATTTGTATCTGATTTTCCTGCTCTTGGTTACTCTTGGCATAGTTGTGTCTCTTGGCAGGGAACTTGGAAATCAGACTGTGACAGGCTCACAGCTGGGGTGTGTGTTTCTATCCTGTTATTTGTGTGACACCTGTGTCTTCAGCACTTAGAAGGAAATCTCACACAGGTGCAAATTAAGGACTCCCATAGTTTCCCCCACCACCAGGGGCCCTGAAGGTTGTTTCACCTCAGGGGCAGGCAGCTCTGGCTGGGGCCTGGGCAGGTGGGACATGGAGCTGCAGGGACAGAGACTGGGTGTACCTGGCTTTTCCTGCATGTTGGAGCCCTCAGCAAGGTGTCTGTGTGGGCTTTGGGAGAGGCAATAGCACAGGGCTGCCCTAGATTTCTGATCTGGCTTCATTTCCGCATGTTTCTGTGTATGCCCAAGACTTCCAGCCAAAAGAAATCTTGGGGATTTGTTGCACTGTGTCTGGAGCAAACAGCAACTTTTTGAAACCTGAGTGCAATCTGTTGACTAGTTTCAGTGGAAAAATTACATGCCACTTCAGCTGTGAAAGAAAACCTGCCGGAGCTGTAGTTAATAGGGCTACAATTGGAAAGCTTTCTGAGGGATGTGATTTTGCAGAGGACAAATCTCCAGAGTATAGTGTGGGTTCTTTTGTTTGTTTGTTTTATAAAGCAGTGAAGAGACAAATAAATTAAAATCTGTGGGGTGATCTTCTTGTCTTTGTTTTTGCCAAGTATCTCCTCCAGGCAGTTTTGCCTGTGCTGTTTACAAGCCTACACTCCTCTGTGTGTGTATGCACACACTTCTATTATTGATGAGTTTATTTATATTGCAACTTTACAGTGAATTTCTGCAGATATGTAAGCTTTCAACTCTACAGCATGGCAGCACAAATTCAATACTGGTTACTGGCCTCTTTAGGCTTCAAAATGTGTAAGTAAACAGGACCTACATAAGTGACGTTGCCATTTTAATGCTGAAAAACAGGAAATGAAGAGCTTAAAGGTGTTAACAGACATACTGCTCAATGTTGCTTTTTGTTTTTGTTTTCAGCCAAAAAAGTTTTCTGTGTTAGGTGTATATGTGAGTAAAGTGTACTTTTTATTAGTTCTCCATTTCTTGACTCAATATTGGAGTGTAGTATGTATCTGATATCAGTTATGCTTTTCTGCTGATAAAAATGTAAAATTATGGGCACAGTATACAGAGGCATGTACAGATGCCATGTAATTATTTTTTTTCCTGTTTTGTTAACTCAAAAATTCTTGACTTGAATCCAGGTCAGATCTGGTTTGCAGGACAGATTACAATTTGCACACAGCAGGAATTAACTGGTATTAGGTCAGATCCTCTTCTTCAACAACCCTAAGATTCAGGAGAAAATTAATGACGTCATCTGTTTGTTTGTGAAAAAAGAAGCACATTCAAACCTTTCTGGTTAGTTACGGATGAGACCTAACAAGAGTATCTCTGTGCTTCTGTGCTTTCTCGACTTTGTTGGTTGTAGATTTTTTTTTTTTTTTGACTCCTTAATTTATTGCTGCTTACCATAACTGACTTGGATAACATTTTAGATTATTAATTTTTAATATACGTCTGCTCTGTGGGAAGTACCTAGAAAGACTTTTTGCTGGTTTGTTTGTTAGTTACTTCGTCTGCTGCAATTCTCTTAGAATATCCTCAGACAGAGCTGGAGTGATTAAGATCAGAGATCACCAGTTCAGCTGGGAATCGACTTTGCATATTGAGAGATTAACCCGTTTTTTCTGTAATGCCATCTGTGATCTTTTGCTTCAGCTAGATTGGAGCACCCTTATTAGCTTGCTAGATAGGAGGCATTTCGGTCATCTTCTGGGCTGAATGTAGTTCAGACTCTCAAGGAATTCTGAGTAAGCAGAGGGTCTTCATTCCTCTTGGAATTACTTGGCACAGGGGCTGACTCACTTGTGTACCTGGTGTGAGAACGTCACCGGCTTCAGAAAAGGCCCAGGAAATCCAGCACACCCTTTCACATGAAATTTAAAAAAAAAAAAAAAAAGAAAAAAGAAAATGTTGCTCAGATACGTGAAGGGCTGGTGCTCGGGTAGCAATGAAGGATGTGCAAGGGACCGTGACAGTTACAGTCTCCTGAAATCACAGGCAGACAAATATTAAATAGTCCAGAGGGCTCACTAGCATCTGCACATCTACACCTCCACACACAGACTGGTTCTGGTATCGATATGAACACCTCACAGAATGTCCTGCAGCAATCCACCATATATACAAGTTGTATAACCTGTAGTGCAAAACGGAACTGCGCAGAAATTATAAGAATGTGAGACATCAAATTTTCTTGTTTGTTCAGTCCTCGCTGCCGTGGGGAATTTGAGACAGTGAAAGAATTGTCCTTTACCAATCAACAAATTGCTTAGCACATAAATAATGGATTTATCATTCTATATGTGCTTGTAATCCCTCGATACATAGGATAAACTCATAATCCTCTGCTCTATGTTTTTATTTTAGTTGAGCAATGAAACAAATGCCTTTTCCTTTATTTTATTATGACAGTCACTGTTGCTGAATGTGCCCCCAAAGCTCCAGCTTTTGACCAGCAAAGGAACCTGAAGTACTAATATGTATTTAGTTGGATTTGTTGGTATCGTTTTTGTCGGAACTGAAGATAATTTAACTCAGTGATTTTACCATGTCCCTGGTCCTGCCTTGTAACTTCAGTGGTGTGCCAAAACACCTGGACTTGCTTTGCAGGTAGTTGCTTAATGTTTTCATTTCATTAATGCATTTTTTTTTTTTTTCTGAGTAGAGGGCAAAATAATTCAGATCACAAGGTTCACAGATCACAGGTTGCATTCTGTATTTCAGTAGTTTAGCATTTTTTGAGACAGATTGATAGAGGAGAGGTCTATCTTAGAATTGTGTTTATATTTAAGGAGCTTTAATGAGCTGTCTAATTTCATTGGCCCTTCATTTATTTGCTTTATTGATCATAATTGTGGTTTCCTTGCTTGATTTCAGGTATTTGAAACAACAGTTTAGCACATGATCTCTCATGTTGTCTATCCTCAGTTTCACTCAGATTTTATTAGTATTTGCTGCCATTGTATTATTGGAGTGAATATTTGCACTGTATATTGAATTTTTTTTTGCCATTAGTCTGGTATTTTAGGTAGAATAACCTGGAGATTTCCACATTTGTGCGAGCTAGAGCAATGATTTACACACCTTGGGGACAGGCAGTTCCTGGGTCAGTGCAGAGTCTGGTGGAGCTGGACCTCAGGATGGTGGAGGACTGAGAATTACTGCAGTGTAAATGCTACACTAATCAAATACGAGCTTCAAGTTCTGCTTCTGTCAAGTTGGTGTTTTTTTTTTTTTTTCTTTTTCTTTTTTCCTGAAGAGAATAGCACAGTAGAGGACTGTATAGTGTCTGCCTATTAAAATATTGTTTGAGAGAAAGTTTGACTTCTGGGGAAAATACATAGCCAAAATGGAGTAGCCAGATCTTCTGTTACTGTTTGTGCACCAGGTGCCAAGCTGTTAGGGGAGCAGCACAGCTAATGGAAAAGCCCTGCTCCTCTGATAAGCCCCCTTCTTTCCTGCCTGATTGAAAGGTGTGCCCTTTTTCAGGGGGTGAGCTTTTAGGATGGAGATCTTAGAAACAGATGTCACATCTATACCAATTATATTATTCACATATGTAAATGCTGTTCTACCTCACCAGCTCTTATAAAGACTTAAAATTGCAAAGAGGATTGGTGCCGTGGACATTAAGGACATCAGCACTCAGGCTTGCACTGCCTTCCCAGGAGGATGGTGGGCACAAGGGAGGGAAAGTGCAGTGGGGTGAAACACCCGGTGTCCCCTAGAAATCTCTGCCCTTGTACTGCATGTGGTGGCAGAGCAGAACTTAGGCTCTGAGCAGTTGCAGCTTGCAAGGCTTGTGAAGCTGATAACAACTTCTCCAACCCAGAAATGTCATTTTTCCTCAAAAGGAAATGTTGGGAAGGGGGGAGAGAAGAATTAAGATTTGGTTGGCAAGTTCTCTGCCAAGCCTACAGAGTGCAGCAGTGAGATAGTTCAGTTGGAAGGGACCTTCAGAGATCATCAGGTCCAGCTGCCTGACAACTTCAGGGCTAACCAAAAGTTAAAGCATATTATTGACGGTGTTATCCAAATGCCTCTTGAGTGCTGACAGGCATGGGGCATCAAACACCTCTCTAGGAAGCCTGCTTCTGTGTCTGACCACCCTCATGATAAAGGAGTTGTTTCTACTGCCCAAACTGACCCTTGCCTGGCACAACTCTGTGCTGTTCCCGTTCTGCCATCAATGACCAGGAGCAGAGCCCAGCACCTCACTCTGCTTCCCCTCCTCAGAGAGCAATGAGGTCACCTTGGCCTCCTCCAGGCTGGGCAGCCCAATGTCCTCAGCCTCTCCTCACAGGACATGCCACCTGTTGCCAGCCTTGTTGTCCTCTTCTGGACACTTTCAAGGACCTTAACATCCTTTTTATATTGTGGAGCCCAGAGCTGCGCACAGTGTACAAGGTGAGGACATCAATGCTAAATGCAATGGGAGGATGTGCCCATAACCTATGGGCTGCTGTGCTTTAAATATCACCACGTTTGTATAAAACCACCGTGTGTTCTGCTGCTTTATTTAGGCAGCTTAAAGTAAAGTACTGAGAAGATAGGTGTCCTCCGCTGACTTGGTAATTGTCTATGAGATGAGTGCCTGGAGATTAAACTGCCAGTGTCTTCCTAACACACATAGCACCAAGGCACGCTATTTTAAGGGTACAGAGTATTCAAATCATGAGTCTACAGCAAAGCTGAAGCTTTGAACGGGATGTGGTTTAGTGATGAGACTTGGTAGGTCAGGTTAACAGTTGGACTTGATGATCTTGAAGGTCTTTCCCAGCCTAGGTCATCCTATGATTCTATGACAAGTATTCTTAATGTGGATTTGGGGGTTTATTTCTGTGCTTTGGCTGCTGTTCATGGATCTGCAAACATGGAAATCTTGAATATCTAAAAACTTGTTACCCAAAGAATTTTGTGATTACTTCCATGTGTGCAAACCATCAATTAATCCAGGCTAACATAGCATTACTGTGTATTTAAATTTGATGGCTTGGAAGGGTTGAGCTTGGCAGATTTTCAGCCTGCTTCACTATGGAAATAGAACAGCCCAACAGTGTAAGCTTTAATACATTTATCTCTGTCCATCTCCTCAGCCATATGTTTTGAACCCACTGAGAGCTCTCCCTTGGCTGGCAGGTGAAGGCAGAGCGAGAGGTCTCCAAAATATCTGGAATTCTTCATGGAGGTGGCCAGGGAGAGGAGAAAGGCGCTGTTACGATTCTTGCTTTAGGGAAATGTTATGACATAAATTTGGGTGTTCTTTGATATCCATGTATCTACACAGATGTAAGCTAGTAGAAGTGTCAGTCAACATTTACAACTTTGTAGGAAACCAGGCTTTTGGAATCCCTTGTTCAATTCCTTTCTATGGCAGACTGCTTCCTAATGATTAATGGCTGGTTACTCCAGCTCTCCTCAGCAAGCAGAGTAATCATTATGCATGAACCAAATGATGATCCTGATGTGTTTGCTGGAGTTGGAGCTAAGGAAAAAATGAGATATTGAAGGCTGGAGGAAAGGCTGGAAAAGCATCTGTCAACGCTGCACAGCCTGTTTTCACTCTTGAAATCAAACCAAGTTGGCCTCAGGGACTTCGCTGTTCATGCCCATTGCAGTGGCTGCTCTGCAACAGAGCTAGTACAGAGAGGCTGGCACTGTTCCCATTTCACTAGGGGTATGCAGCAGTGAAGTTCCTCAGGCACTTGGTCCCCAGTGGTTGATTTGGATGCTCTTTGCAAACAAATCACGTCAGACTGTGATATGAAAAAGATGTGACTTAACATCAAAGTTTGGAAGATGCAATGAGAGAGACCCATCTTCTTAAGGCTGCAGAAGAGATGAAGAGTAATGAAATAAATACTTCAAGTAATACTTAACTTGCATCTATCTTAAGAAGGAAAAAGGATGAACTTGCTTCAAATCAAGTCTTAGATTTGCAGAGCTAGTAGAGTTAAAAATGAATCTGTGGCTGATAGGGTATGCGTGTACTGCAACCGTGATGTAATTAGTTTTAAAGAAGGGGTGAGATGCTTGTAAGAGTAGCCATGGCAACATAAAGCTCACTGCAGGCTGCAAAAACCACCTGGGAAGTGGAGTGAAAACTCAGGCAGCTTGGACTTAATTTATTATTGCTCAAAGTGCATTGCCTGCCTTCCTGCACTTGATGACATTTCAGGGAGGAAAGGGGTTTTAGAGTGTTTTCCCATTGTCAAATATGAGTTCTCAACATTCTTCATTTTTTCTATCAGGATGTAATTGAAGACTCATAATTTTACAAGCATTCATTTTGGGGGAAAAAAAAAAAAAAAAAAAGAATTAACATTTTATACATAGCAACTCCAACACGTTAAGAAGGAGGTGAAACAAGGCAGATGAAATATCAGAGGGACATAAAAATATTAAAGAGTGTCCAAAGGAAGGCTATGAAGATGGGGAAAGGTCTGGAAGGTAAGATGTGTGAGGAGCAGTGGCTGAGGTCCCTTGGTTTGTTCAGCCCAGAGCAGAGGAGGCTGAGGGGAGGCCTCATGGCAGCCTACAGCTCCCTCCCAGGGGAGCAGAGGGGCAGGCGCTGATCTCTGCTCTCTGGGGACAGCGACAGGACCCGAGGGCACGGCATGGAGCTGCGTCAGGGGAGGGTCAGGCTGGGGGTCAGGAAAAGGGTCTGCACCAGGGGGTGGAGGGCATGGAACAGGCTCCCCAGGGCAGTGGGCACGGCCCAGAGCTGCGGGAGCTCTCAGACACAGGGTTTGGGTTTGAGGTGGTGCTGTGTGGGGCCAGGAGTTGGACTTGGTGGTCCCTGTGGGTCCCCTCCAACTCAGGATGTTCTGTGATTCTATGACATATAGATAGGACGTCCAGAGCATGCCTTTTCAGACTGGGGGGGGTTTATTTCATGAATAAGTGGAGTTGCTCAGGACTTTATCTAGTTCAGTTTTAAAACTGTCCAAGGATGGAATTTCTTCAGCTTCTCTGGACAACTTTCTCCAGTGCTGAACCACTGTACATATGTTAATGCGGTTAGCAGTAGTACAAATCACCGTCATCTTTAATGGCTTGAAAAAAGGAGAAGGGAAGTCTTGGCAAGGAGTTTACTTTGCTGTTTCCTTCTTTCAGATGAAGTTCTGGGAAAGTGAAGGACTGTCAGTGGTGGGGAATTTTTTGATCATCATATTTGTGTTTGGGCTCTTTGAGTTAAACACCTGTGAGATATCACTGGGAGAGCATGTGCTTGGGCAGGACTTGGGCCCCTGCTGCAGCAGTACATCTGTTAGGGCTGGCCTGTTCGCGCCTGGTGTGGTCATCCTGCATTAGGAATCTGCTGGGGAAAAGATGCAGTCAGCAGCTGGGCTCTCTCTCTTTGGCCCATGGTCTGAAGTACATGTTCATCAGTAGCTGTTCTGAGATATTTTCCACTGTGTCACTGTCATGCCTGTATTCTGTTCACTGTCATACAGTCCAATTTATGTATAAAGCTAGAAGCTGAAAGCAAATTCTTGTGTTGTGTAGCGAAGATCATCAAGTGCTCACAGGAACTGTCAGACAGGGAACTAATTAGCTGCATATATGGGAATAGGTAAGACGACAAAAATGCCGTCGGTGTGTATGTGTTAACACAGAGGAGAGGAAGAATCTTTACAGAGAGAACTAAATAGAAATGACAGTATGAAAAGAAATGTCAAGAAAAAAAAAAATATTGTTCTTAAAATATAAAAGCCCAGATTCAGATTTTTTTTTTTTTTTTTTTTTTTAAAGCAGAAAACACAGCTAAGAAAGTAAGAAAGTGGCTTGTAGTGACAGAAAATTGATGGGAACTTGAGTTCTTGGGAAATTGCCTTAAAAATTCACAAACCATTAGGATGCTATTTTGTATCTTGTTTGGGAGTAGCATCAAATGCACTTCACTAAATAGACTTTCTACTTAGTACACATACTGCTATGGTGAGAGGAGAATTAAAAATGAAATCTTTGTTGTTCTCAGGAGATCAATAATAGAAGCTGCACTACCGAAAATAGAAGTTTACGTGGTGAGGAGACAAGATAAGTCAGGGATATTTTAGGTTCACTGTTCTCTTGACGTGTCTGAGGAATTTTTGGTTTGACCAGTGATTGCTTTGCTAGCCCACTGGGAACAAGGCTACCCGAAGGAAGCTGGTGCAGGGACAGAGCTGAAGAGAGCTGCAGCAATGCAAAATGTGCACATGTGAATGTGGCTTCCCTCCTGCGCCCAGAGAGTTAAGGAATGAGTAGCCAAATTTAGATCAAATTTAGATTTTTTTTTTTTTTTTTCTGGCAATTAGTAAGCAACTCCTGCCTGATTGAATCAAAGTGTTGTGGTGGTGACATTAATGATGCCTCTGTGACATGGTAGTAGCAATCAAGTTGATGTCAGAGCGCCAGATTGTCATTTTACTCCACAGATCCAGCAAATAGGGGAAAAAAATAAAGTGATGAGGATTTCTTCTGACATATAAATAACTCCTGTAGTTGCATGTAGTGAGAGGAGGGAAATAGCGTGCTAAATATATTGGCGTGGAGGTGGAAAGTGATGGACAGAAGACGTGCTTATGCTGCAAATTCAAACGTACAAATCACAGAGGGGAGCATGTGCTGATGGTTCTGCTCCTCTGTGCTGCTCTGGGGCTGTACTCCACCTCAGACTTCCCTGCTCTCAGCTCTTGACCTGTCTGCATTTCAAGGCTGCTCTCTTCCCCCTCCTCTTAACTACCTGAGCTTCACTTGCAGCAGAAAGGTCAAGAGTGATGTTTGGGCATCCTCCCTGCCCCCAGCCTTGGCTCTGAAGGGTCCAGGGAAGCTGTGGTTTTGAAGGTTTGTGCTCTCCCTTTCGGTTCTTGGACGGAACTTACTGCTGACCTCAACAGTAATATATGTCAGGTTTTCTGTTTTGCAGTTGTATGACTCACACTAGAAAACATCCTTCCATGTTGGGAGTGATTCCAAAGGACAGGTGGGAGCCATGCGTTTTTGTAGATCTAAACAGGCGTTGTTATCCGGAACCTTTGTTCTGTGAAATTTTTTTGGACTCTGAAAAAAAAAAAAAAAAAAAAAATTCTAAAACATTTTAAGAAATCACTGTGGCTACCTACTCTGTTATTTGCCACTTCAACAAACTACTAGATGGTCAGTGCTCTAGCACCTTGCTGGCAGTGACTTTCTCTCTTCAGGCTGCAGATGCTCTGAACTTTTAGCAGCTTATGAATTGTACAAATCAGAGCAGGTGGTTTGGGAAAGGGTGCTCCAGCAAATCTGTCAGATTGAAAGTTCCTGCTCTGAAATGGAGAGATACTAACATTTCTTACTGAAATAGTTTTATTTTCGACCACCTTATTGAAAAACAGGCAAACCATCTTTAACTTGTTTAAACTTCAGAATCTGGGATCTAAGCAGAGACTTGATACAAAATGAAAGTCGAAATTAATGTTTAGTACGGTAGGAATGAAGACAGTGACAAATATATCTGAGTGCGTTACTCCTTAAACACTTGTTAGCATTTTCCCCATAGCATTCATTTAATGCTTAGATAGGGCTATTATAAGCATCTAGACATCAATCTGACCAAACCCTGTTTTATTATACGAATCAGAATTATTGTAATTTTTTTTTTGTATTTGTAAGAATGCATTTTCACCTGTAAAGGCAAACTATCTGGCTTTATAACTTCAGAAAGAATGAAGGGCTTTGGAATGATATTGAATTACATTGAAAATCCACTCTGGCCAGTATTCTTTCTAAGAAAAATAGAGTAGCCACAGCTAGAACTTGTTTGCTTTAAGAACAGAACTCTGTTTTAAGAGAAGAAACGAAGCTTGAGTGCCACAGAAAGTCTCGTCCCATTTAAACTGAGGCCTCATTTTCTTCCACCTGTTTTTTATCCACTGTAAGTGAAGATCAGGTTGGAGATCATCTAAAGAACCTGAAGGTGCACAAGTCCATGGGACCCGATGGGATCCATCCATCAGGTCCTGAGGGAACTGGCGGATGAAGTTGCCAAGCCACTGTCCATCATATTTGAAAGGTCATGGCAGTCTGGTGAAGTTCATGCTGACTGGAAAAGGGGAAACATCACTCCCATTTTCAAAAAGGGAAAAAAGGAAGATGTGGCAAACTACAGGCCTGTCAGTGTCACCTCTGTGCCTGGCAAGATCATGGAGCAGATTCTCCTGAAGGATCTACTAAGGCACATGGAAAATGAAGATGAAGTGATTGATGGCAACTAGCGTGGCTTCACCATGGGCAAATCGTGCCTGACAAACTTGGTGGCCTTTTGTGATGGAGTGACAGCATCAGTGGATAAGGGAAGAGCAGCTGACATCATCTACCTGGACTTGTGCAAAGCGTTTGATGCTGTCCCACACGACATCCTGGTCGCTAAATTGGAACAGCACAGGCTTGATGGAAGGACCACTTACTGGATAAGGAACTGGCTGGATGGTTGCACCCAGAGAATCGTGGTCAACGGCTCAATGTCCAAATGGAGACCAATGACGAGTGACGTCCCTCAGGGTTCAGTACTGGGACCGGTGCTGTTTAACATCTCTGTTGGCAACATGGGCAGTGGGATCGANCGACATCCTGGTCGCTAAATTGGAACAGCACAGGCTTGATGGAAGGACCACTTACTGGATAAGGAACTGGCTGGATGGTTGCACCCAGAGAATCGTGGTCAACGGCTCAATGTCCAAATGGAGACCAATGACGAGTGACGTCCCTCAGGGTTCAGTACTGGGACCGGTGCTGTTTAACATCTCTGTTGGCAACATGGGCAGTGGGATCGAGTGCACCCTCAGCAAGTTTGCGGACGACACCAAGCTGTGTGGTGCCGTTGACATGCCAGAGGGAAGGGATGCCATCCAGAGGGACCTGGACAGGCTGGAAAGGTGGGCCCCTGCCAACCTCATGAAGTTCAACAAGGCCAAGTGTAAGGTCCTGCACCTGGGTCAGGGCAATCCCAAGCACAAATACAGGTTGGGCAGAGAATGGGTGGAGAGCAGCCCAGGTTGCCCAGCGAGGCTGTGGCTGCCCCCTCCCTGGCAGTGTTCAAGGCCAGGCTGGATGGGGCACTGAGCAACCTGGCCTGGTGGGAGGTGTCCCTTCCCATGGCAGGGAGATTGGAACTAGATGGTCTTTAAGGTCCCTTCCAACCCAAACCATTCTGTGTTTCTATGGTTGCAAGAGGCTCTTTGCTTTTGCAGCTCCCAGTTGGGTTTTCAACTTTAAATGAACTAGCTGGCATGAAGAAAATAGTCTCTCTACACCTCCTAGCTCTATCAAAACTAGAAGTAATTAAGGCAAAAAGTCTGTCTTCACAACAGGAATTGAAAGTGCTTGCAGTTGAGGGGAAAATGTAAGTATCAGCATTTGTTCCATAGGAAAGGCTGAAAATAATAGAGCTGCCAAAATGCAGAATGTGATTTCCTGGTGCTTAAATCTTGACTTGACCTCCAGTTCTGTGGGGCAAAAGTCCTGAGCTCTTATAAATATTGGAAGTACTGTTTTCCAGCTGTATTGAGAAGAGCTCTCTGAGGCAACTTATAGCTTGTGTTATTTCTGTGCTTAATTATGTGATTGTAATATAATACGTAGTAAGTTTTGGTCTCAGTCCTCTTTCACCATTTTCAGCAACTGGAGTGTGTTTAATTTTTTTAGAAATCAAACTAAAAACCTGAGTTTTGTTTCTGGCTCACAGTGTGTGTGCATGTATGTGGTGCTGGTTTGCCCACCTTCACATGAAGCGAAGCAGGAGCCTGTAGGGAGGAGGCTGGAGCTTACTCAGGCACAAGCACTGTGCGTCGGCACCATTGTTGGTCAGTGGAAAGGTGCCGCCAGTGTTCAAGGTACTTACGACACACTAACAGTGGGCTGCAGGGAAGAAATTAGGAGAAAACAAAAATCCATCACAGATGGATTTCTTTAGCATTTGTGATGTTAAATGTTAAGCAAGGATCAGTTCCAAGCCACTTCAGAATTGGGAAGAATTGCTGCTTTTTGTCAGACCTATTGGAAAGGAGTATGTATTAGATAAACTCTAACTTTCCTTTTACTGTGTATTTGATAATGTGTGCCTTGGCTGAGCAGGAAGAATTCAAATGGTATCAATTACTTGTGTGGAGAGGGAAGAGATTTGGCACTCATCACATTGCCAGAAAAAGGAGGACTCATGCTTCTGCTGAAATGCAGATTTTGTGGGATCACAGATACTCTGTAGCATTCACATAGGCATGTAGACTGTCACTGTGACAGAATAAATATGTGCTGGCTTAACAAAAGCATTTATTATATGCCTTGTGACATTACTTGTAAATTGCGGAGTCCGTGCTCTCCTGGCTTAGCCCCTTTTCCCTGTCTCTGACAGTGGGAGAATCCCTCTCAGGAGATTCTCTCATCTCCTGCTGAGGCTTGAGGAAGAGGTGCTAAGGGTGGGGAGGGGGTGTTAGAGCAAGTCTGTGTGGACAGCCGTAGGCTGTTGCCCCACTGTATCCACCTCCCACTTTGGCCATCTGAGATCCAGAAATATTAAATCCCCATCACTGTAGCAACGTGTGCAAACTGGGAAGTCACAGCTCAGGCAGGTTCACCTGGCAGCTGCAGAAAATACGAGAAACGCAAGCAAGCGGGCAATCAGTAGGTGCCTGTGGGGACGTGCTCTGCATCTACAGCATCCTACAGCTGGATGTTGGCACCAAGAAAAAGATTTCCTATGGTGTAACTTTGGGAGCCAGTCAGAAGCGTGAAGATACTCTGTGGTTATTAGAGGTTTCTGGCTTGTTTTGAATGCTTGTCATGAAAAACTGCTGGGATGTTTTGTGGTGCTGGTGGCAGTTTTGTTTGTCGCAAGTGCAGTGTGAGCTGCTGTCGAGCTGTGCAGTAAAGCTCCATCTAGCTGTTGGCTCTCACAAGTGTCCACTGCCTCATGTACAGGGGGTAAAGAGATGCAAAGTGTTTGCAGAAGGTGCCACGGAAGCCTTTTCTTGGATCTCACTGAGGAGTGAACCTGGCTGGGAAAAGAAAGGGAGTGTTTAGCACCAAGATCAGGGGAGAAATCACAGCCCAGTGCTGCTTGGCAGGTATTGCATCATGGTGCTGCAACCTGAAACGTCTACGGTGTTAATTTTAACATCCCAGTGTTGCCTGTCATCTGCTGCAATTGAAACAGGGCAGAGCACCTTGCTGTTGCACTGGGAATGAAATCACAGAGAGCAGTTAGCAGGACGGAAAATATCTGGCTGGCTGTCAGGGACCTGAAGTGGAACTGTTCGACCTGCTGGATTGCGCGAAGTTGTCCAAGAGCTTCTCCCAGCCTGCTTTTACTCCCAAAGCCAGTGCAACCTGGAAACTTGACAGCATTTTTCAGAATTTGGAGTTGTTACCAACTGAATACCAGATGGGCAGGCGATGCCTGTAGTGCTGGGCACAGTGGTTGAATGGCATAAATCCGCTGTGGCACGCAGCGGGACTCAGGGCTTTGGCTAAAGTGGCAAAGGGGGAGAAACAGCCCCCCACGAACAAAACGGGCTTACAAGTTCCTAAGAGGAGCAAGGCTGGCAGAAGGTGTTTGTCTGCCCTTTCTGATAGAGTCGTGTAACTGCCTGCCCAGAGCCATGAGGAGCTTGGATGACTGTTTGTGGTTCTTGTTTATGTCTTACAATACATGGAATACAGACAGTGTGCCAGCTCAGGCATTTCAGCATCAAATGTCTTGCTGAGTGCTGGTATTTTGCCCTTTTTTTTTTTTCTGTCTTTGGAATTGCAGCATTGCTTTTCTCCCTCTCCCCATGTAAGAGCTGGAGACATCCCTTCATGTTGTGCCCTGCCATAACAAAAGCTGCTGAGAACATGCATGAGTCCCCCTTGCCTTGGGCTGATTTTTATGCCTCTGTCTGTCTGATTTCCAAAATGAGACTAGTTGTGTGCCATATTGAACACAACGATAATTTTGGGTTTTGTGTGTGTGTGTTTTGTTTTTCTCTTGATATCAAGCAGGTCACAGGAAGAACTTGAGCTCAAATGCTGGCAGTCTGGTAAATCTCTGTAATGACATTCTAGTTTAGGGCATGGTTGAAGGGCATTCAGGTCTACTTGTAGGCTGAGCTCTACAAGTGCTCTTGCAGGTATCCCTCGATACATATATACCCACAAAACCCATGTGTATCTGTGAGAAATGAGGCAAACTTACAGAATTTGTGAGTTATTATCTAATCTAAGAGGTTTTTGTAGTAGTACGGTTTAGGGGAAAAATGGTCAACAACAACAACCAAACTTCCAGTATTGTTTCTACTGAAGCCAAAGTGCCAGACTGCAGACTGAAAGATGACAAATGGTGTTGTGTGCGCACAGGAGAGAGCTGGCACATAGACACCTACAGGCAGTTGTGAGTGACATGTTGTAGTTGAAGCTCTCCTAAGTTGGCTAAACCTGAAGACTGTTTGTCTTCCAGAAATAAAAACAAGGTACATACTCGCACAGCCAGGCTTTCAGGTAGCGGGAATCTATCGCTGGCAAGCAAGCAAGAATCCTGTCGTGTTTCGTCACTGCAGTGAAGCCATGCTATGGAAAGAATGATGTCACCCAGCTCAGTGGTATTCAGCCTAAACAGCGAAGTTCTCTGGGCTGGTTTCACCCAGTTAGCATTCAACACCGTCGCTCCAGTTTTCATGTTGTGAGCAGAAAAGACTTAAGCGAACACCCCTCTTTTTTTCGTAGGTAGCGAGATGCCTGCAGGGAGAGGTTGCTCAAGCAGTTCTTCCTTGTGGCAACTGTCTTGCAGTCAGCACATTTCTGAGCAAGTCAGGATTCATTTCAGCTTATCTAATCCGTTTGTTTAAATAGAGGCTGAGCTAACTGAGTTCCTACATTAGTAGAAATTGGGTTTGTGCATACTTGCTCACTTTTTTTCATATGAGCTGGGTACAATAAAAGGAAGTGGTTGAAATTAAGTTTGGAAAATAGCCAAAATAGCCTTTTTAATATTGCTTGTGTTTTCGGCTGTAATATTGTGGCAGCAAGTTAGAATAATATGATTCCGCCTCTAGGAGAGGCAGTGACAGCATTCTCTGCAGCTAGCGAGGAGGTTGAATCATGTCGGTAACGCTTCATTTCGGGCAGGAAAGGCAGGGCAGGCTGCCCCTCCAGAGCAGCGATAAGTGGTATCAGGAGCTGTTTTATAGCCCCTTCTGGTTCCATCAAGCCATTTGAATGTTTTTCTTTGCTTTATTCACATATTCTGTGGTCTCCTATTTCCAAAGTACAAGTTAAACAACTAGTTATCTCGATCTTTTTTTTTTTTTTTTTTTTTTCCCTTGAGCAATGTGTATCCTGATAGGAAGCTGCCCCACAACTTAAAAGCAGGCAGGAGCGCTGGGGCTGAAGTCCTGGTAGGATACGGGCTCTTCTGGACATTGCTCCTAGGGCAGCGGGGCAGGTGGGACCTTCCACAGGCGGTACAGTGCAGAGAGAGGCTGCCCCGCAGGTGGGCCATCTCCCGGTGTGGGGTTTATGGGATGAACGATGGCTTCCTGTGGTCACCCCCAGTGGTGCTCACTGCTGCTTGGAAATAAGCAGTGCTGCATGTTAGTTTGTAGTCTGCTTTCTCCTAAAGCATCATCGGTAAACTCAATCTTGTAATAATTACATTAAAGTGATATAAAGGGTGGGGGAGGCAGGAACAGGGACTGGAGCTTCTCTTGAGGGTGTATGCTCCTCACATGGCTTGCTTCCTGCTGCTTACGTTTACAAAAAGCTTTGTTCCTCCTATTGTCCTTGTTCTGTGTGACCATCACGTCGCGCCTGGAGTTAGCTGCTACACTTTATTTCACGTTCTTCTGCTACAGGTAATTTGTTCAGGTAATTTCTTCAGTCTGCACGCCAGCTACGTGATGATGAATGTCAGAGCAATGTGCACTGCTTGTTATTTTTTTATTTTTTTTTTACTCTTGAAGTACCAGTATCTTGTTAGGATGATGAGTCAAGCAAAAGTCTTCCTATTTAATGGAGGTAGACTAATCTCAGCAAAAATCTCTGAAGATAATGAGCCAAACCTATTGACAATACGGGAATTTTCTCTGACCTAAGGGCTGTAGGTGCAGACCAAAGTAATGAACATATTTGAGACAGATCGTGGTGATAATCTTTCACTCTTGACCTTTTTTAGACTGGCTGTGGTGCTGTTTCAAAGCCAAAATTGACAAAATTTCAAGGAATAAATGCTCATTATTGTTGTTTGGTTTTTTTTTTTTTTTTTCCTATTCAAGGTCATATTCTTAGTTCTCACAACTTGGAAACAAATTCTTGTCTTTGTGACTTGAGTTTGGCTTAATGTCCTCTTCTGTACACCTTAATTTTGGAAATTCGTGACAAGCATGATTTTTTTAAATGAACTCTGAATCAGTCTTGCATTTGACTGAGGGATGTGCAGGGACATTAGATCCATGCTATATTAGAAACTAACATAATCTTCCTGTCATGCTTGGGTTTAAGAGGCTAACTGTAGTAGACCACGTGCAGTGCCGTGTGGGATGTGGTTGTGTCCATGTGCTGTTTTACAGCAGATCTGGAGAATCCTTAGTACAGGCTGTCCAAATGGATACCAGAACAGTTTTTACACCTTATTTCCTCTCATTTGCTTTTCAGTTTCACTGGCTCCCTGCTGTTGATCTAAGCCGTGTTTTGTAGCTACTTACATAGATAGCTCTTGTTGCCAGTGTTTTTTCTAAACTTCTGAAATAAATCAGGCCTCGGGGAGACTGCTTCCCCTCGCATCTCTGCCTGGACTGCTGGATAGCTGGTTAGTACTCTTGGGCTTTCTGACTTCGTAAAGGGAGCTGAGGATAAAGGTGCTTGTGGTAGTGATTTTCATAGCTGGTTTTAAAAGCAAAGTGCCTCAGGTCATTAGAGGAAACTGGAAGGCTGAAGTATACTGAGAGAAGTTTTCATCCGCTCCTGGCTGCTGCTGTTCATACCTGTCCTGCTTGTTCACACAAAGCAGCTCGTGGGACAAATAATTCTCACTTGGAATAAAAAATAGCTTTGACTTTTTCCATGTGTGTTTTCAGTAAGCAGAGTTGTAGACTGGGGAAACTCTTGATGCGACACGGCCAACAAAGTGCCTTTTCATACTCTTCACAGACAGGGTTTGCCAAGTTCATGCAGACTTCAGGGAGGCTTACAAAACTTGGTGTAAAAAATACAGTGTTTTAAAATACAGGAGCAAATGGCAGAATTCAGTATGATAATGATTTCACTTAATTTTTCAACTAGAAAAAGAATGATGCAGGTAAAATACTAGAAATTGGGGTGGGAGCAACATATTCAAAGATGTCAGTAATTAGTTTCATAAGTGGAGGTAAACGTGGTGCAGAAGGGCAGAAAATAGAGCATGCTTAGAAAACCTGAAGACAAAAGGCCAACAGTGTCAGTACTGGCTGCAGCAACTTTGGTTGCTGTTAAGCACATTAGTTCTCACTGGGTTGGAATATGAGAATTGGAGGACCAGCTTCTGATTTCATGCTCTTATTTGTGCATACCTTAGGAACTTAAGAGGTTTGTATATACATGGCAGCAATAAATGGATTAAGACCTGGAGACAGAACTGGAAATGCTGTGTGTATGTAATGATTAATGGCTTCATTTACAGTTTTGAGTTCACAGATAAATACATATCTCACAACATGGCTGTAATGTGCTCAGTGCATGTGCTGCATCAGTTTTTTCTACTCTGATTTCTTAATGAAATGGGGCAGATGCAATATTGCTGTATCTGTCTTTCTCCTTTCTAACGGCTTTTGAACTTGGTGGCAAATTTCAGCCACATTTAACAGAGAGATAGAAGCTTCAAAGCCGGTTAATCATTAGGACTGCCATGAATGCAGGAAGCTGGGTAAAGGAGAAAGATGGCGCAACTGTTTCTGCAGAGAGGTATCTTTTAGATAGCCGAAAATCCCTGTGAATGTGGAGCCTTAAGGCTCAACTCTTGCCCTTTAGCTGAGAGTGACAAAAATGAGGACGGGATCTCAGAAGGATGCGAAGCATGTATGAACTTTCCAATTGGAGAGGGTTAATGCAATGGGGAGTGGTCTCTGACTACCACGAAGTCAAATGACCCTGTGAGATCAGGCACTGGAAGTATGGCGCTTGCTTTGAGCCGGGCTTTACATTGGTGTAGCCCTGCAGCATGTGTGAGAAGCAGGCCCTTTGTGTGAGGATGTGAAAGCAGGGAGAGCACCAGAGCTGCCTGCAGTTCTCAGTGCGGCTGTACAGGAGGAAGCAGGGGTTTTGTGGTGAAGGATCAGTGTTGTGGAGGTGTGAGTTGCTTTAGGAGAGGGGGGGAGAAAAATAGAGATTCTGCTGGCATGTCAGCAGATATGTGCTCAGAATAAGTGAACTGTGCTGAGACTTGCTGTCTTAAGCTAGGGCAGGTGTTCACTTCCTAGGCACTTCCCTTAGCTGATCACAGTATTTGTCAGCGAGATGCAGAAGCACAGCTTCTCCTCTTTCCAGCAAATACTAATTTCTTCATCCTCTTCCCAGCCTGTCTCTGGGATTCAGTAAAACAGCTGCTCACCATCCTTAGTCTGTTGGTCTGCCCTGAATTACCTGGCCATCCTACATGGGCAGGAAGGCAGGAAAAATAAAGAATTCATAGAATCATGGAGTGGCTGGGGTTGGAAGGGACCTTGAAGCCCACCCAGCCCCAGCCCGGCTGCCACCCACTGGATCAGGCTGCCCAGGGCCCATCCAGCCTGGCCTTGAGCACCTCCAGGGATGGGGCAGCCACAGCTTCTCTGGGCAGCCCGTGCCAGGGCCTCACCACCCTCTGAGTACAGAATTTCCTCCTAACATCTAACCTAAATCTCCCCTCTTTTAGTTTGAAACCATTCCCTCTTGTCCTATCACTATCTACCTGTGCAAAATTCGCTGTTTGTAAGCTCCCTTCAGGCACTGGAAGGCCACAACAAGGTTTCCCCAGAGCCTTCTCTTCTCCAGGCTTTACAAGCCCAACTCCCTGAGCCTTTCCTCACAGCAGAGGTGCTCCAGCCTCTGAGCATCTTCATGGCCTCCTTTGGACCCGCTCCAGCAGCTCCACATCTTTCTTGTGCTGGGGGCCCCAGGCCTGGACACAGCACTGCAGGTGGGGCCTCACGAGGGCAGAGCAGAGGGAGACAATACCCTGTCTCTGCCTACTGGGCACTCCTGCCGTGATGCAGCCCAGGGTATGATTGTCATTCTATTCCTGGATTAAGATTAACTTAATAGATATCTTAAAAGTCCCTTTTGTCAGTCCCTCACTTGACACCAGCTCTTTGTTGGCTGCAGTTCTCTTTACTCTGTAGCAATACTCTTGGGGCTGACAGTCCCCAAATGCATTGGATGCAGTGATTCCAGGAGCTGGCTCGTGAGGCAGCCGTGCCGTGTCCCAGCCAGAGCTGTGCAGCTCTGGAGTCCTGCCAGAGGGCAAGGCAGGGCACTGGCACAAGGGTGATAGATGCTATTTCCACACACAACAAAGCTGGAGAGGCAACGTGCTGTGGTGTGACTCCAGCTTTCCACTGGGTAAACGTGATGTGTCCTTTGGGATCTCATACTGCAATGTCCTTCGTTGAAAGGACAAATATCAGAGTGCTCCAGACTCTGCTTAAAGCAAAGAGTCTACTGATTTACAGCCAAACCATTTTATTTGAGGATAATCTTTGAAATTTCATTCTTCTTCATCCTGTTTGTACGCACTTTATGAACAAAAGAGGCTGAGCTGTGCCTTGGAAGGTGGTAAGCACTAGTCTGATAACCGTGATGGACGCAGTCAACAGCAAAGCTGCCTGTGTGTGCTTGTACAGAAGGCAGATCGTGATCGGAGAAACAGTCACATAGAGAGAGAGAGAAGGTGTTCTTTTCACGTTTGGTTGACTGGGAGTCAGGGGAGGTTTAGTTTGCAAGTCAGGAAGAACATCTTCACAGAAGGAGTGGTCATGCATTGGAGCGACCTGTGTGGGGATATGACAGAGTCCCCATCTGTGGAGATATTTGAGAGCTGTGTGGATGTGGCACTGAGGGACATGGTTCAGTGATGGGACTTGGTAGGTCAGGTTGCTGGGTGGCCTTGGTGATCTTGAAGGTCTGTTCCGACACAGATGATTGTACGAGAAGAACGTGCTGGCTGAAAAGGTAAAGGAGCCCATTGCTGTGTTAGGGAGTATAACACCGAGTGCCACAGGTACCTCCTGCATGGTCCATGTGAGCAGTGGTGCAGGGTTTGGGCTGCACGAGACGACTGTAACCTGCAGCTTGTCAGTGAGGGAGGGGAGAGGAAGGAGGGCTGCACTTTCTTCTCTTTAAACATGTGTTTCTGCTTCCTAACAGCTGTTCTTAAAGTAATTTGTTAGAGGAATAAATGTTTCTTCCATTCTTACAAGAAAACACTTGGAGAATTTAGAGTATTCATCATAAGCTTCAGTATCAGCTTATTCCGCTTGCTCTGCTTTTTGTGGTAGGCACAATAGTTGCTGTGTTGAAACAGTTTTTTGTTGTTTTTTTTTTTTCCCCCCCCCTCTGTAACGTGCTTTTGAAGTGGCTAGATTACTAATGATGCAAGTAGATTTTAATTGTGAAAAAGCTGGACGCTCTATGGCGTGAAGGGCAGAAACTAAGGTGTAGAAGAAGGGAGTAAGAGAACAAGCTTTTCCAGGTAAAATTGCTGTGGAGTTTTATAAATAGCACCATAATGTAAGCAGGTGGTTTTCGGTTCCTCACAGCTGGAAGTTAAATTGTGTTCAGGCATTGGGAACTTGTGCATCACCTTTGGATGCTCAACTTGTCAAATGTGCTTGTTACCATCTACTGGTGGCTCTGGTCATTTGCAGCCCTTGCAGAGATGGAACATAAGTGCTTTAAGCAGACTTTGGCTGAGGCAGAAGATCAGGGTAGGGCTTTTGAGGCATTGAGGCTGTGGTTTGACAGCCTGGCTGGTTTCATTGTAGGGCTTCTGGTACACAACCGGTCAGACAGGCCAGTGCCAGATAACTCAGTGTTGGAATAAACTCAGTCAGGCGGCTTGTTTAAAACATTTTGTTGGGTTACATTTGTGCTGGCAGGATTTGCATTGGATCAGACTTGTCTGAGCTACTGTGACTTCATGCTGGTTCACACATCTCCCAGCTTTCTGCACCAGGGATAAATATGGCCCGTGCCTTGCCTCTGGCAAGTTCAGGGGGAGTAATCTTCTGTGAGCCTCCTTCCCAGATCAAGTTTGTACCTCTACATAACCTAAGGATTTTTTTATTATTTTACTTTTTTCACCCATACTACTCATTTATTTGATCATGGAACTGTGACTTGACAAAGTGAGAAGTTGCCCCAGCATGGTCTTTGAATGTAGAAATACCTAATTGCCATTTCCATGTCTTAGTTGACCAAGCTGATGCTCGTAATGACCAGCCGTGCTTTTTCTATCATGAAATTTGCTGCGGGGTGAAGAACCTGCTTTGCAGATGGACTGCTGTACTGGCGTAGTCACATGGAGCAGAGCCTCTGTAGCCCCCGGCTGCCCTCGCTCCATGCTTGTTCAGAAGAAGTGTGCAAAGAACGGTGGCTTTGAGGGCAGGCCAGGAAGGCATCAGTTCATTTGCACAGCTCAGAGGCTCGGCATGCTCTTTATTGGGTGCAGAGGGGGTGAGGCTCCTGTTGCAGTTCAGGGACAGCAAGCCCTGAAGGCACAGCAATCGCAGTCCTGCTTGTTTACTGGTGGGGGCTCGGCTGGTTTGCTGTGAGTGCATGGGTCTGTGTTCCTCCCAGTGTTAAGTCCAATTTTGTGACCTTTGTCTGAAGAGAAGCATGAGGTTCGTCCTCGAATTTCCACAAACAATCTTGGTGGGCTGTAAATTGCAAATAAAGATTCCTTCCTATTTTTGGAAGTGATTTGCGCTATCGACGATTTATTGTGTGGAGAGCTGAATGAGGCAGGCTGGGAGAGCGGAGTGTTTGTAGGACTGGGTTTCTGTTGCTGAAGTTGCATGGACTGTTTCAGTACTCCGATTTTGCCCTTCCTCAGGGCTTGTAAATCCAGCCTCAAAGAGATGCTTTTCTTTCTCTTTCAGGACAATTATTCTGAGTGACGGCCCTTGCACACGCTTCTGAGTGGTTATCATGGGCTTCATTGCCTTTCTGAAGACCCAGTTCATTGTTCACCTCCTCATTGGGTTCGTCTTTGTTGTGAGTGGACTGATCATTAACTTCATTCAGCTATGCACGCTAATCCTCTGGCCCATAAACAAGCAGTTTTATCGCCGGGTAAACTGTCGCCTTGCCTATTCACTTTGGAGCCGTGAGTATGCTTGAAGGAGACACGACGTCTGGGGGTGGGAGGGGACTGCTTTTTGTTCCTTTTTGTTAGTTCAGGAAAAAGTACATATATAGGCGCACACACAAAAGAGAGAACAGCTAAGTTGGAAGTAGACTCTTTCCGTGTCAGAGCAGTGCAGAACAGCCATCTTTTCTGAAATGTTGGAAAGCATACAGAAGTGATGTGACTGAGACATACTGACATTCTATTCCATAAAAGTGGGAAGTAAAGCTCCTTGCCACCCCTGATTCTACCTTGCTTGGTAGGAAACTGCTGATCAATAACATCTTCACCCTGCTTTGGAACCTCTGCTAAGGGATGGGAAAAAGGGGAACTGACAGAGGCTGCATCAGGTATTTAGCATAGGTGCCATGTTGACCCCTGATTTAGGAGCTCAGTTTGACAGTGTGGTCTGCAAAGACAGATGTCTGTATGTCTGATAGTATCTAGTGTAAATGCCGTTGTAGCTGGACTGTGGCAACTTCAGAATCCTCTTACCCTCCTTGGTGTCTGTCTGTGACACACCTGTGTCTCTTCTTGTGAACAATTTTCTTCTGCCTCTGGGAGAGCTCTGCAGTGAGTCCAGCTGCTCTGCTTTCCTCTTTTAAGACCTTTGCAAATCTTTCTGCCTGTGGATGGTTTTATTTCTCCTCATGCAGCTCAACAGGGAACTAGATTTCTGAAATGAACATTTTGAAGGCTCCTTGGTCCAAATGTCCCCTATTTCAACACTGAATCATCTAACTTATTTCCATTCTCCTCCTCCTTTCAGTACATGTGGCCACTTACCTTAGTGCTTAGCATCCATCTCCCACTTGGGGTAAATGAGTCATCTGAACAAGTACTTAAATTGCAATTGAGCAGTCCACTGACAGGCACCCACATTTCTTAAGTTATTAGAGTGGCAGGCAAACTGTCAGGAGAAAACAAATTATAGATAGAAACTTCAAAATTAGCTTGGGAGTGAGATGGAGGTGTATGGGATTTTCTTGTTTTGCTTGTAAGAATTTCTCGATGTACTTTTTAATCATTTTGAACTTGATCTTGTCCTGAAAAGCATATGTCTGGCTTGTCAGAGGACATGAGCTGCTTGTCCCTGTAAGGCTCATGGGTTCACACCTTTGATTTCTACAAGTTGGCAATGTGTGTGGAAAGAGCACATCTTAAATGCTGTTTTCTATATTCTACTATACAGCAGTTCGAATGTTGCCATTCGTAGTGAAATGTGCTCTGTTACATGAGAAAACCTTCTAGATGCTACATTTTGGTCACTTACTTTGAACAGTTTAGTTTGAGGCTGAGAATGTTCATGTAGGAAGGCGCTCTCCCTACAGCAGCTGTCTTCAACAAAAGCTGCTCTGCCAGTCTGGCAGAAGGGTGGTGTGCAAGGGTAGATAGACAGTGGCTCGTGTGCGTGCATATACTGCAGTATGCTGAAAACAAGACTGGTCTGGTTAAGCCATGGGCTGTGTCGTCCTCCCTTACAAAGTCCCTCTTCAGGGCCCTGAGGCATCACCCCCTTGTTAAGGAGGTGGCATCCCCCCCCCATCCTTCTAGGCAGCGCCTTCTTGGAGTAAATTGGTGCTGATATCTGTCAGACTCTGGGCTAAAAGTAAACACTTCATTGCATATTTGATTCATGAAGGCTAGTCTATATTCCAAGTTTTCTTATGTCAACTCTTTTCAGATGACTAATGCTTTTGGGTAGCAGCGTGTTTCGTTTAGTCCAATTCCAAAACCATTCTCTCGAATTTTAGTACTTTAAACTGAGAGGTGTCTCTTCGTTATTTTGGTTCTGGATGGCTTGTGAAGTCATAAAACCACTCACTTTGGTGTGTTGGAATCCAGACCGCAGAAGGGTTTTTGTTGAAGTAAGATGCCTGTTGTCAGTGGCAGCTACACGAATTATCCCAAACATTGAGTTTTACCTTCTCTTGGTTTAGAAATACAGGCTTGCTGTCGCATCAACAGGATCAGTACGCACAAAATAGCTGTAACCCACACACCAAAAAAAAAAAGAAGTGAACCCTCTCCTTGTTATAATTACCTCATTTATCAGTACACTTGTAAAGGACAATCTGTTTCCTCATATTAATTCTCTCGCTCATCAGCCCTCCTCTTTCAGTGTGAACTCTGGCAAATCTCTAAGCAGTGTTTCCTCCACTGTTTTAGAATCCATAGTACAAGGAATGCCTTGCAGAAAATCATCCACACCTTCCCCTGCAGAATTTTTTCCTGATCTTGAGGAAGAAACAAACCAACTTTTTTTTTTTTTTTTTTTTTTTTTTACTTTTGATAAGAAAATGCAGTGACTGTAGCAGATTCTGGAGATGTTCAGAAGGGAAAATTGCTTGGAGTATTCACTCTGTTTGACACCACTACTTCATTCTCCTGAACACCTCCTTGGGAGATCATAGCTCTAAGCTGAGGACATTCTTGCCGTCCTCTTTCCCCTTGCACTGAGCCAGCACAATCAGAGCAAGAAAAGTCACAGAATTCCCAAAGGACACAAAGCTGTAAAGAAATGATTAAAAAACAAAACAAACAAGCAAATGAAAAAACACCTTTAGCTAGTATAAAATTTTCTTTCCTATGCTGTAGATCCAATCAACCAGAGTTATACTCTCTTGGTCAGCAAATTGCATGAAGTTGTCAGGCCTCCAAATGAGTGAGTCCTGAAAATGTTACAGGAGAATAGCCTGGCAGACGAGTGGTCACACAAGGAATGCAATTTAAACAACTGATGCTAAAGAAGCTGTGTGTCTTCAGCAGATTAGGGTTGTTCTTCCCTACTGTTCACCCAAGTACTATGTTTGCCTTCTCTCTGATGTGGTGCAAAATTGGACCCACTCTTGTGTGGCCACATGGGTAGAACACTGTGAATCGTGATCGTGCTGATCGGAAGCAGGAAGATGCTGCTCCGTTTTGCAAAACCAGGGCCTCATGGCAGAAGGCAGGAATACAGGGTGGCGAAATCTGCTGTAGAGAACAGAGAGGACTCCTCCTGGTTTTGTCCCTGTGCATTTGTCATAGTAGCATCAGAAGAGTTGGAATTGTTAACTGCCGTAGTTTTGCAAACGGATTTTGATTGCATCCATAACTTTTGAAATGAGAAAATACCAAGGACTGCAGTTTGCATGGAGGCAAATCTTCCTCCTGAGAGAATGAACTATTCTCATACTTCTTACAGCTGTCCCATGACACCAGCAATGCTTTCCATCTGCCTTGTACTGAAATGAGATAAATAGGCTAGCCATAGCAACTACGCTAAATGCGTGCTGAATTTAAATGGAGGGTCTTTTGAAGACGAAAAATATGGAAGCTGAAAATAAAAGGAGTGGATAATGAAGGAAATGTACAGAGTGGAATAAGAGGTATGGGGGAATTTGGAAAGGTTGGAGAAGACAGAGGAGAAAGGGCTGAATCTTTCTTTTGCTGTACACAAAAGAAGCAATGTGCTGTTCTTGATTTTGCGCAGGTATTTCGATAAATAGCTTGATTCTCTGGTGCTTCTGACTCTCACGGCCATAATATCGAGTAGTAGGAGTCCTGTGTTCTAATATTAAAATCTCTTGCAGAAGATGCATGCTCCATATCCCTTTTAAAGCCCTTTATTGGTCTGTTTACCTCCATGAAACTTGTTTCTTGTTGAGTAAAAGCATTAGGCTGCAAGTATGCATAATTTGTATTCCACCTGGGAGAAAGTGTGCTCATTTACTGGAGCACTCAACAGCTCAGCTGTCTGTTTTCAGGTAGAAAGTTTTTAGTATTTTTTCTGGTGATCACAAAATTTCACATTCATACTACAATGCCCAAACTTGCCACTGTTAATAACTTGTTAAAGTATCCATAACGCATATATCTAGTTCCCTAAATACTGCCAAAGGACAATGCTGTGATTTGGTTTATACATGTACAAGCTCTCATTTAATCCCTGCTGGGTTGAATTGAGAAGATGACAAATCTTGCCAGGAGTCACTTACCAGGCGCTGAATAGGGCTGGAGGTGGAACACTGAACGCTTTCTGTAAGCATCACCCCTAACTCATCTCTCTCTTCATCGTGTTTGTCAGAGTTAGTAATGCTGCTGGAATGGTGGTCAGGCACAGAGTGCACCTTGTTCTCCGACGAGGCTACAGTAAATACCTTTGGGAAAGAGCACGTCATCATCATCTTGAATCACAACTTTGAAATCGACTTCTTGTGTGGCTGGACTATGACAGAGCGCTTTGGAGTGCTAGGGGTATGTGGTACCATGAGCTTTCCCTTCTTCTGGAGGGCTATAGGTCTGTTTAAAACCCATAGAATCACGGCATCATAAGGGTTGGAAAAGACCCTTATGATCATCTAGTCCAACCATCAACCCAACACCACTATGCCCACTAAACCATGTCCCTCAGTGCCACATCTACACGTTTCTTGAACACCTCCAGGGATGGAGGCTCCGGCACCTCCCTGGGCAGCCTGTTCCAGTGCCTGACCACTCCCTCTGAGAAGAAGAAATAGAGTCCATGCACATAGAGTTTTCCAGATAAAACTCCATCAGCTTTTCATCACCTTAACCTTAATGCTTTTCTTTGATACACCTCGGCAAATGATATTTTTGGATTGTTGTGTTTGTTTTTCTCCAAGAGTTCCAAAGTTCTTGCTAAGAGAGAGCTATTGTACGTGCCCCTAATTGGCTGGACGTGGTACTTCCTTGAGATTGTCTTCTGCAAAAGGAAATGGGAAGAAGACAGAGATACAGTTATTGAGGGATTAAAACGTTTGGCTGACTATCCCGAATACATGTGGGTAAGTGTTGGTTTCCTCCTCTGGTACTGACTGCTGGAAGTGAAATAGTGAGGTGGTCCACTAGCCTTATCTGTCAGGAGGAGGTTTGCTCCCTGCTTTCTTCACATGCTGTCAGGGAAAACATGCTCTGTTTCAGGATGTGTCTGGGGACATGCTTGTAAGGTGTTGCTCTGTTTGCCTGTTGGTACTGAAAGTCAATTGGAAAGCAGTTCAGAAGCTTGCATAGATGATTCACAAGCTTAAAGATAATTTATACAATCAGGCTTCTGTAATACTTAAGTCCAGGTAAAAGTTATACTTCTTTATTCTTGTAAAAAAAAAAATAGTGGTTAGTAGGCACTATTTGACAACTAAATCTATATAATATTAAGTTATATTTTCTGAAGTACACTAAAAAGACACAAATGAAAAAAGTCTCTTCTGGAAAAGGGAGTGCATCTGGGTGGGGGGATGCTCACACCGTGGATTTTAATAGCAGGTTCATGTGTTAGTGTGTTCTTTGAGCTGTAAATGTCTGTGTTTGATAAAAGGTCTCTATGAGAACATGTGGTAAGCTTACAACTGCTTTTGCAGTTATACACTTTGTTTTTATTTTGACATTATTTGAAGCCAAGGGTAAAACATAAATGTTTCATTGTGTGCAGTGTTTTTAGGTTTTACTACAGCAATGCAGTGGTAAAATCAACCTATTAGCCTTCTTGTGGCTTTGAGTGCAAACGTTTTGATAAATTTACTGTTTGGATTTTATAGCAGTGCATTTAATGTACAGTTATTTGGCTCATAAAACATTTTAAGAGGTTTTATGTACTGTTTAAATGAATTTCAATATTATTTAATAGAGCTTGTTAACATGAATAGTGAAATAGTAGGTTTACATTGTACATAGTGACTGTATCATGCAGGATTTTCTCTCATTACAAAAATACAAAACTTAGGAAAAAAGAGAATCTGGCCAATGCATTTTGAAGTACTTGTAGCTTGAACACTTGAATATGGGCAAAATTTAATATATCCTCCTCATCAGTGTATAAAAACCAAATAGGAAAAAAAATACCAATTAAAATACATCAAGACTGTATTTTAGTCACAAATCTATTCATTGTAATGATTCTACAGTCGAGAACCAAGGACTAATCTCTGGGGAAAACAGCTTTAAAAATATAAATGCAAAATATAGTTAGCATTGATTATTTAAATCAAGACTTCCTGCCTGGTAATTTAAATCACGATTAAAATTGACTTGAACAAATCAATTCCCTAATTTCTGTGCATTCTAAATGTTGCAGTTAGCGCTGTGTGTGCAGCCTTCCTTCGTTAGGTCTTTTTCACACATTCCAGCGCGGTCCGTGCCTTGCTCACATACTTGGCTCAGAGGGGCTGCTTCGCCACTGAGCATGACAAGATGACAGTTCGGTACAGAGCAAGGAGAACCTGAGTTTAACACCAGAGCTTGAGGTTTTAGCCTCTATACCCTCAGCTGCTCTTGCCACCTGCCTGGGGTGGCTGGTCAGGTTTTCATAGTGGGTGTTCCCTCAAGGGCCAAATGAAGACTTCGGGACCAGCTGCCATGCTGTCACACACTCGGGCACTTCTAACTACTGCATGCATGGCTCTGCAGTTTTAACACTCCTCGAGCTTACCTTTTGCGATGCACATGGTTCGTATACACGGCAGAGGGAAGGTGGAGCGGCCACAGCACTAACGAACAGCGGGTACACAGTGACTCGTTCAAAGTCCTTTGAATTGTGGTGCTACAGCATTATATGCTGCTGCTGCGAGAAAGAGCAGTAGCAGCCTCTACCTACCCTCTCTGCCTGTTGCTTATCTGTGGTGCAGAGGTTTGTGCGTTTGGGTGCTGCAGTGTGACGGGGTAAAATAAAGGTGTGATGGGAATGGTGTCTGCCTTTCAAAAAGACCAGGGAAACAGAAGTTCCCCCCAGTGCGCTCAGATGGGCTTGCTTTGTCAGCTGTTGTCTTTGCTTTGCTTCTGGTCTCTGTCTGGAGTGCAGCAGAGGTAATAGAGAGGCTGGAAGGCAACAGATTGATCGTTTTGTGCTGCCTGAAGTCAGTATGGGAGGATTTAAGGCTTTAATTGTTCCTGATATTACGGTCAGATTGATCCCTTACAAGATGAACAAGGCAAAGGCTTTAGGGAAAAGCACCACTTTTTATGAACGCAACTGGTACCAATCCAACAAAAATAAAGTCAGAAAAGCATTCAGACAAACAAGTCTGTGCTCAGATGAGTAGTTCTGGTTGTACGGTACAAATTTTAAATGAGCAAGCTAGTGATTAATGTGCTTTCTCCTGAAGTGCTTATGTGCTGATACTTGGATTGCTTTTTTTTTTTAAATATTTGTGGATTAGTCCACAAGCTAAAGCTTTAAGGATTTTTATTTTCTTTTTAAATAAACATTTTAGATATAACCATTTAGGTGTTTGTCACCTTACATTTGCTACCACTGTAGTTAAATATAATCTACTCTAAATGAGTTGCGAGGTGGTGCTTTTTCCCAATACCTGATCATCAAACCAGGCAGTTGAAGTGTGTGTGTGTGCATAGATGTATGTTTGTTACAAAATTTTGGTATCCTGCTTGGTGTCTTGAGGTCACAAGATGTCCTTGTTCTTGCCTTTTGTCTTGCTGTACTAGTTTCTCCTGTATTGCGAAGGAACTCGTTTTACAGAGACCAAGCACCGTATCAGTATGGAGGTAGCTGAATCCAAGGGGTTGCCTAAACTGAAATACCACCTGTTGCCCAGAACCAAAGGTTTCACCACTGCTGTCCAGTGTCTCAGAGGAACAGGTACTGGCAAGCTGTTTTTTCTTCACGCTAATTGTAACATGGAGCGCAGTGTAGTATACTCTGTTGTTTGTGATGTCCGTTACAGTTAGTGAGTTGGCAGTAATCAACGTTCACCGTGTCAGCTGTAATTTGTGCCACGGAATTCTGTTAGCACTCTTACATATTTTTATCTTTTACGTGTGCCATTGTTCATCAAGCTGTCTTGTGGTTTGGCAGCGCACGTACGACAGAGATGGGAACGTCAGGTGGCTGATGTAGATAAATACAACGTGTGAACACCAAACGGTGAAGGACTCTGCTGCCTGGCATCGTCAACGCAGGGCTTGCACAAGGCCCTCTTGCTGTTTGATGCAAGGGTGCTGGCAACGTGGTTGCTAGCGTCACTGATGTAACAGCCATTTTTTCTTTTTTGCAACAGTTTCAGCAGTGTATGATGTGACACTAAATTTCAGAGGAAACAAGAACCCGTCTTTATTAGGAATTCTTTATGGAAAGAAATATGAAGCAGATATGTGTGTAAGGTGAGCATATCGTGACGGAGGTGAGCCCTAAGACGCATGCTTTGGCATGTTGAAGTGTATTCAGGTTTTACAGGGAAATGTCCTTTGCTGAAGTCCTCTCTTCCTCTTCATTCAAGTTTACCTGCAGGCCACAGAGACCTCCCTGTTTCCCCCCTGCTTCAGCTTACTTTCATGTTTGAGAATCATGCCCTGATTTTGCCGAGCGAGTCAGAGGGCATGGGGTGGACATTTTAAAACTGGGTATGACCGTGCTGGTGGTCCAGCTGGGATTTCCCCAGGCTTTGTGCAGTCAGGGCACTTGCATGCCTTTTTCTTTTCTCTGCTGGGAACAGAAAGCCAACTGTTCTGCCCCCTTTCCAGTCTCTTGCGAGCATATGCGTAGTCTGAATAGCCTGTCCAACACGAGTAGTCTCTTGGAGTAAGTGGCATAAAGCTCCTTAGTGTGCCAGTTTCTCTCCTTCTCACATGGCTTGCTTAGCAGATTAGAAGTTAAATAATGCTGAATTTCAAACATCATATGAATGAGGGGTACATTCCTCACATTCTTCATTACTTTTTTGCCTGAGAGAGCGACTGCTAACACCTAACTCCACGCAGCGTGTACTGCACACATGCACACATACATGTGCTTTCTCTTTCTTGCTTTCTCCTTGTTGCCTTCTTCTTCAAAGGCTTCCTTGTGATCATAACAGCTACCAGCACTTTCTGTTTGGATTTCTTCCACTCCCTTGTATGTTTGGACTTGATCAACCATCAGGTTGTTCTTTCCACAGTTCTTCTGACAGCTCGCTTCAGCTACTTGATGTAGCAAGCACTCTTGCCGCTTCCTCACTCCCTTCACCCCTGGCCTTGGTTCTGTGCACGGCGGATGCGTGGCACTGGCCTGCAATGTCCTAATGAAAGCAGGCGTCATGCCAGAGCTCCAAGGGTGAAAGACTTGGAAGAATCTCACACTGGTTATCCATTGTGTCGAGGCACCGCAACAACATTTCTGTGGAAGAAATGCTATCCCAGGGGAGGCAGGGTGCTGCAGCCCTAGTGGGGAAGGAAGGGACATGCGCCCTGATGAGGAAAGCAAGCAGGCATCTTACTAGCTAGCAAAACAGCACGTAAGGTGGTTGCCACCTCAAATTCCATACTGGTGGTAGTAGTGTGTGACGTGTCTAGCTAGATCCAGGGTATGCGTGGCTGGATGTACATCTGTACGGTTAGACGCTGAAGAGCAGCTGCATTCAGCTAAATGTCCTTGCTAATTGAGATGCGAGTTGGTTGTATCTGTTGGTGGGGAGGCTGAGCGAAAAGAAGAGAAATGTTTTCAGTAGTCTTTAGGAGAGATTTGGCTTCATAAAATTCCATTGAAGATAACATTGCCAGGTGAAATTACTAATTGTACCCTGCTAAATAAGCTAATAACTACCTTGTGCAGTAATTTTGATTTATAACGTGTTCACGGACTGAATCAACATTCTCTGTACTTGAAGCTTTTACTCTGTACTGAGGAGGAAACTACGACAGAAAGGAAACTATTTTTACAATCTTTTAGCTGTCCTTCATGTGCCAGCAGACTTGGCTTAGCCAGAGAAAGCATGTAAGCTCTTGTTCTTCAGATATGCGTGTGCAGCTACCTGTACAGAGGTAAGCAGCTTAGCTCTCTGCAGATGATCCAGTCTTTCACCTGGCAGGCTCCAGAGAAAATGACCAGCTGAAGTAAATATTATTGCTGTGAGTACCCTCTAGTGGTGGTATCGATACAGCAACAATTTTAGCAGAGAGCTTTCAGCAAATGACTTTTTACTGAGCTTTTATTGAGCATTACTTATATTGAGCAGCTCCTCCTGTTAGAGCTATTAAAAGGAGATCTGTGAAACCTAGTTTTCAGTTAGTTTATGGGGTGCAGAAATTATTAGAAGAGTGTTAGAATATCTTTCTTTTGCTGCTGCAGACTGAAAGGCTTTAGCTTGTGCTGTGGAAACATATTCCCTGGTTGAACAACAGCAAATAAGTCTAATGTGCTATCACTCTGTCTGGAGCTCTCCCAGAAGTCACACTTCTGTTCTTATTGCCAAAATCTCTTTGAACTGAGGGCAGGAGGTGTGTGTCCCTCCCCTCTAGAAACCAGGCAACTGCTTTCTGAATTGGTCAGGGACGTAGAGAGGCATGCCACTGAGAAAGGAGACGATACGTTTGTGTACACGTTAATGGCATATCTCAGAAAATAAAATCATGCAGGAAAATGTGTTGGCTCTTCACAGCTAGAAAGAGGAACTTCAAAGGCACCCGTTCGCAGTGAGGTCAGCTCAGCACGCAGAGCTGGGCATGACTTTCCTATGCACCGGAACTGCATGCTTCTATCTGTATGGCCAGAGAGGCAGAGAGAGAAATGCAGTCTCTGTAGAGAGTGTTTTCCATAGAGTGAGTACAAAGCGAATTTTTAACCACCCACCTTCCATACCTTCCATTTTTTTTTTTTTTAATCTTCACTGAAAGAATATAACAAATGGTTATCCTGGATTTTGTCACTTCTGCTTGTTGTTTTCCAGCTCTGAGTGCTGCAGTCTGAACTCACTAGGAATCAGCCAGTGATGCTTCCAGGGAGGAAGCAAATGCGTTTTAATGAGAAGTGCTTGTTTCGCTAATGTGCTCTGAAATTGGTGGGAGCTTGTGCAGTTTGTTTTGTCTTATGAATCTGAGTTTTTAGGTAGAGAGTCAGGTTATCTAAATCCCAGGTCTTCAGCACTTAAGAACTCTGGCATCAGTGACAGTATGTGGCTTGTGCCCTTTATTGAATGGGAGATCTTCCCAAATAGAGGTCTAAAGTCAAACACCTGGATTTCCCCTTAATTCTCTCTTTTTTTTTTTTTTTTTTTTTTCCCTTAATCTCACTACTAAACTAGGAGATTTCCTCTGGAAGATATCCCTCAAGATGAAAAGGAAGCTGCAAACTGGCTTCATAAGCTTTACCAAGAAAAGGTAAACAGCTTTGCTTTCTTTCTCTGTTTCAAGACTTCCAGGAGTAGTGTGTCAAGGAACTGAGAAGTGCACACCATTCCACTAAAGGGAGAGCAGAGACAGAAATGTTATCTATAATTTGGCAGCCATCCCTCGGACAGTTGAAAGCAGCAGTGCAGACACGCTGCTAAGGGAGCCTCTTGGCTGCAGGAGGGGGGTGGCTAGTGAGTAGGTCTCACATGTGCTGGGAAGCACAGTGGGATTCAGAGACAAGCCTGAGTTGCAAGACTAATTGCAATCCACCATCTTTTTACATTCTTCAGCTCTTGGGTCTCTGTCATACATTTCCATAAGCTCCATGTTCCCTGTGGATGCTTTTATGCACTCAAGAAGAGTGATGAATGTATGCCATGGGCAGCCAGCCCAGGCTCTTAGCTACAACTGTCCTTTGCTTTCATGTTTTTTCCACTGTCACTTTCCATCTACCTTCTTCTTTGAGGCCCCACCTGCAGTTCTGCGACCAGACCTGGGACCCCCAGCCCGAGAAAGATGTGGAGCTGCTGCAGTGGGTCCACAGGAGAGCCACGAAGATGATCCGAGGGCTGGAGCACCTGTCCTGTGAAGAAAGGCCAAGAGAGCTGGGCTTGTAAAGCCTGGAGAAGAAGAGGCTCTGGGGACACCTCAGTGTGGCTTTTAACATGATCTGACAGTGATAGGACAAGAGGGAAAGTTTTTAAACTAAAAGAGGAGAGACTGAGGTTAGCCCACCCAGCCCCAACCCCCTGCCATGGGCTGGTTGCCACCCACTGGATCAGGCTGCCCAGGGCCCATCCAGCCTGGCCTTGAACGCCTCCAGGGATGGGGCACCCACAGCTTCTCTGGGCAGCCTGTGCCAGGGCCTCACTGCCCTCTGAGTAAAAAGTTTCCTCGCAATATCTGACCTAAATCTCCCTCTCTTAAAACCATTCCCCCTTGTCCAATCACTGTCAGGTTGAGTAAAAATTCACTCCCCCTTCTGTTTATAAGCTCAATTCAAGTACTGGAAGGCTGCAATGAGGTCTTCACAGAGCCTTCCCTTCTCCAGGCTTCACAAGCCCAGCTCCCTCAGCCTTTCCTCACAGCAGAGGTGCTCCAGCCTCTGAGCATCCTCGTGGCCTCCTCTGGACCCGCTCCAGCAGCTCCACGTCTTTCTTGTGCTGGGGGAGCATTGCCCAGTCCTTATTGGTAGATTGCTGAACTTGGAATGTGTAACTTGATTGTTGTGTTACCCCTCTATGGGGGGAAAACAGAGGAGCACGGAAATATTAACCATCTTTGGCTTTCTTCTGCTGTGATAGCCTTGTTCTTATCCTGTAGGTCTAAGCAGGCAACAAATTGTAAGGGTCTGGAAGAGACTCCTACATGTGAAAACTCCTGCTGAAATTGCCTGGTTTGAGGAGCAAACTTGAACATGTATTGCACAGGGCCCTTCTTTTTCTGTTTCTTTGTTAAACAGTAAATGCAGGGCTAAGCAGATGCAGCCCAGAGCATCCACTCTGCTTGGCTCTGTTCCTTGGACAGAGCGCTCTGCTTTGCTTGCAGAGTGAGGGCCTGGTGTTCCTTGCTGATGCTTGCTGTTCCTCCATTCAGCTTTGAGAGATGTTGTTAGGGGAGGTATAATTTGTATACGTAGGTATTTTATACCTTGGTCTTATGGTTGTAGCAATATGTTGTAACTGGAATCCTTAAAATGCTCTTATTGTACAGTGAGTATGGCCTCCAGAGGCTGTGTGTTGGCAAAGAACACCTTGAGCTTCTCAGGCCTTCATAACGGAAGCTAAAAGAAAAGCAGTTTAGGGGGAAAAAAATAAGAAATAGCCTAGCTTGAGCCATCCTTGGTAATGGCTTGGAAATCGTACAGAGCGTTCTCACAAACCAAGGGAAGAGTTAAGTCTTGCGGCTATGGTTAGTACAGCGCTGTCTCTGCTGGTTAGCTTGTGCTCTGCCTTCCTCTTTTAGCTGCATGTATAGCACTTGTGTGCTGAGACTTACAAAACCATGCTGAGCTTTGTGGAGGTCAAAACAGGAAGAAAAAGCATCCAGCAAAGAGGCAAGTGCTGTCTGAATTGACCTGGGCCCTTGAATTGACCTGCGCCCTTACACTGCCCCCAAATTCCTAGGAAATTAAGAGAGCGGATGAAAGTATTTGGTGGTGGAAAGGCTGATATGGTTTCAGTTTCTGATCGTGGCCAACATGGCCTTCAAAGGGCTCATGCGGTTGCCCTGGCAGTCAGCAGAAATGCCCAAACAGCACAAATGTCGGAACAGCAGATGGGAGTGGATGCCATGTGCTCTTGACAGACATTTCACAGATGATGTCCTTGGTGCTGTCCTGGAGTTGACTAGTCTTGGATTGCTTAGTGCAAACATTATGAACATGTTTCCATCTGTCTTCTCTTTCCCCCAGGATGCTTTGCAAGAGATGTATAATCAGGAAGGCATATTTCCTGGCCAGCAGTTCAAACCACCTAGGAGACCGTGGACTCTCCTCAACTTTCTTTTCTGGGCCACAATTCTTCTCTCCCCTCTCTTCACATTTGGCTTTGGAGTTTTTGCAAGTGGATCACCTCTCCTTATCCTTGCATTCCTGGGATTTGTTGGAGCAGGTAATGAAAGCAGAGAAGATGCTAAGTCCAGTGACTTGTAATAGGTCCATTTGCTCCACTAAGTTCTGTGTATCAATGAACATGAATGGCACTTGCAGAAGAGCTCATTGTGTAGTCTTTTACCTTGCATAGCATTTTTATTGTTTGGAAAGCATTAATCCAGGCAGACTTGCCCTCAAAACTATAGCAATATTTACAGCAATCAATAGCAAGTGAGTCTTGTCGTCCATTACTGTGATGCCTGAAGGAGAAAATACCCAGACTGCACACCTTGTCTGTGATCTTAAAAAGGTGCCCTACGTGCAACTTTACACAATGCAGAGTTGAAAAGCAGCAGTCTGTAGTTGCTGCTGACTTCAGGCTTGGAATAACTCATGTTTGTATGTTTGTTCTGCTTCTGTGCTTAGTGTAATCTCCTCAATCCCTGAACTGGCTTTAATGTGCTTCCCGTTTCTCTGTTATGTTTTAAAGCTTCCTTTGGAGTTCGTAGACTGATAGGAGTAACTGAAATAGAAAAAGGCTCCAGCTATGGCAACCAAGAATTCAAGAAAAAGGAGTAACTGACAGCTGCAGTTCAGCACATGTAACCAGACTATGGTATCCGATTAACTTCAGTTAAAAAACCAACAACAAACACTTAGAAACTATCTTTTTCTTAATAACTGATGACTAATATTAATGAATAAAACTTGAGCCAAGAATGAAGAATCTGAAGGAATCAGCTGAAGAGAACGCATCAACTTTCTGCCTGTTTAAGGATTACTGTAGTCAAACTGTGGGAGAGAATCAGGGTGGGGGGGAGGGGAAGGAAGAAACTAATTTTTGTTGCTTTGTTGGGGATTTGGGGGTGGGGGGAGAGAAGAGGTCGTTGGATATGGCTGTGTGCATCTTCTGATGGCTGAATACACTGGTTTCTGTCAAGAGCACTGCATTCACTTTTACAAGAGGAGCCATTGAATGTTTCCTCTTGCTAAAGCCAACAGCATTTGTTGATTTTTTTCACCTTTTTTTATTAATGAACCAGGAAAAACAACCATTCTTAAATTAATTGGCAGATGTTCACTAGGTGAGTCATTTTGGAAAGGTTGTGTTGTCATGGCTACAGATTAAATCCTATTTGTATGTTACACTGACACTTTTGATTTTCAGGCAACATCTTAAAACTTCTGTAACGTCAGAGAGCAGATAGTGGAGTTGGGGTGCGCTGTGTATACCACAGAACAGATCCACTAATGTTAAGCAGTGTAAAATTCCCATCATATCTCCTGCCAGCTGCTCAAGGCTGTTTAATCACAGGACATGACCTCAGTCTTGAGGGTTGTTTGTCCTGTTTCACATCATGCACGTATGTGGTTTTGGATCTGCTTGGGTTTGTTTTGTTTTCGGAATTAATTTTGACCGTGGGATTTGGAGCTGTGCAAAGGTAGTTTGTTCAATTGTCCTGATGTTTTCTCCTTCTATTTCTGTTCATGTCCGACATCACCAAAGTCCAGTTCAGTCAACATCTCTCAGTAAAATGGGAGGTAACAGCAGAAACTAGCACAATACTTTTCAAAATGTTGTCATTGACAACAGTTCTGAAAGGAGAGCTCTGTAGCAAGCAGATTTCAAACCCTGGCATCTCTTGAATTCTAATGGGAGTTTTGACATCGATTCAAATGAGGGCAGGATCTACTCCGTGAGCTGTAACAGTAGGGTGTGCTGCCCTTTCCACTTGGTTATGCTATAGATATTAATGTGAAAAAATATTGCAAGGTGAGTTGTTGCTGTGAAGCATTAGAATGAGTACGGCGTTTCTTCAGGGATTTTAAATATCTTTAGTTTTGCTTGTTGGCCTTTGGATTTATT
>VXAV01011508.1:550128-569034 GCA_013399715.1 Alectura lathami
TTTTCGCAGTTTGCTGCTGTATGCACAGCTATAGAGTTATTTACAGGGAGATGGGAGTTACCTACATGTTTAAGTCTGAAGGCCCAGGTCTGGGCTACAGTCAGAAGCTGGTGACATGGGTTGCAGACCTACAGCTGAGGGCAGAAGCTGACCCTTGAGGTCTGTCAGTTTGCCCAGCTGCCGCTAGGATATTTATCTCACTTCTGTAAACAGCAGGTCTTATCGGAGCGCTGGTGGTTATTTTTCATCTTTGCTCTAGTAACAAAGACAAGAGAGTACTAATTTACCTTTTCATATTTACTTTGTTAGAATGCAGCCTTCTTCCCTAGGTTTTTCTGTTCTCAAAAAGTCTAGAAGAGGAGTTTTGTAACCAGGAAGAATCTTTTACTGGGAGTCATCAGTCACTGTTCTGTCACGCACTTGATTTTTATTAGTGGTTTTTCCAAGAAAAGGATTTGAAGGAGGACCTATGTTGTCTGTCTCCTCTTAGACTTAGCCTCCCTGAATCATCGTACCCAAAGCCTCAGCTTTCTACCATCTTTCTACCCCCAAAAATCTTCCCTCAGGTAGAGGATACGAAACTGTTGTTAGTGGAATTTGGAACATGCTTTGGGAATTGAGAACGGATCCTAGCCATGACTGTTTTCCTTACTGAATGCTTTTGTGTTTAAAGGTGGTCAGAATTCCAAATGCTGATGAAGAGAACTCTCTGATTTTTCTGGTTTTTTAACCAGAGGACTAAAACCAGTGGGCTTTTCTTCCTTTTCTTTTTCCTTTTCTTTTCTTTGTTTTTTTCCTCCATAAGTAATTCAGTAATGGATATAATGGACATAATTCTTGTTCCTTAGAGAGATGTTACAAATGCTGTATACTTGCTTCCTGAAGATGATATTGACTCTATATAAACTGTACTGGCAAGGTGAGGCTTGCAAAGCAGGCTGACCACTGTGTTTTATACTTGCATTTTGAGCAGTATATTAATGGGGCATGACAAGATTTTCACAAAATAAATCCTTTCTTAATGTTGAGAAGAGAGGAAGTGCTTAAAGGAGAAGGGAATTAATAGCCTTTCTCCTTATGGGGTTCTTTTCTCCTCTTAGTGCATGCAGCTTCCTCCTAGGAATCATGGGATTAATGCATGTACATCAAGGGGAGAATAATCAGCATTTCATATTTTCTTATAACTTATTGGTCATGCTTTCTTTTCGAGAATACAACACATGCATCATCATTTACTTAGTTTGCTCTTCTAAATGGACATATCAGTAACCATTTGGAAAACTGAAATATACAGCAATGCACAAAAAAAGTACAAGACCACACAAATCTCTTCATTTTGAATTTTGCCTCCTCGAGTAGGGGTTTTTATATACACACACGCGCACACGTACACAGTATGTATAAATTAAAATGACTTGAAATAGCTGCAGTTACTGTCACTAATGGAGATTAGCAAGTGGCTTGGATTGGAAAAGTGAGGGTAGATTTTATATCTTACACTATTTTCTTCTGGTTTAATAGAACATAGCTTGTATATTTGACTACCAAGCCCTTTAAGAGCAATAATAAACAAAAATATATCATGTTTTTTGTCTTTTGCTTTTCAACCATGCCTAAGTTTAATAAACTTAAAGGTGTAGGAGCGTTTTCTCTCTCCACATTTCAAAACCTTCATATTGCTTGTTTAGATTAAGTACCATGTCTTTCAGTATGGACTTGCAAGCTGACTGTCATGGAGCTCAGCAGCGACTCTGAAGGTGGCTGATGTGGGCCATGGCAGCACTGAGCACTGTCATGAAGACAACAATGCTGCTCTCGGAGTGGGATTTGCAGTTCCAAGACAGCATCGTGTTGACCTACGTCTAAGAAGCCAGTGGGAAAACTCTGGGACTGCTGGCGTGGTGATGGCGCTCGGTCAGGAAGGCACAAAAAGCTGATGCTGAAGAAGGATACAGCTGGATAACTGGTATCCAGAGGTCTTGGCTCAGCAGGGATTACAGTTCTCTGTTGCTCATTGCGGGCTGAATGTGCTCTTGCAATTGACTTTGTTTTACTGCAAAATATTTGTCTCTGGCACAAAGAGCATGGGCAACGTTCCTTTGTTCTGCTTTAACTTATCTTGAAGGGCTCTATACTTACTTGCTGACCAATGAATATGACACTACCTTTGTCCTAATTGCCTGTATTCACAGAAAAAAGTGAATGTGTCTGCTTACTTCCACGCAATACCACTTGTCACCACCTGGCTGTATACTTGCTTGTCTCTATTTTCTGCGGATGGCTCAGTCATGACCTGGCCGGAGCTCGGAGCTTTCCAAATTGAACAATCCCACTGAAATCATCTCACGTGGCTGGGGTTCTGTCTTTCTGCATTTTGTCACTGGTTGATGTGCTCAGCGGGTCAGAAGTGGCATAGCTGTGTTTAAGGCTACTGATAATGCAGTTTCGCTGGTTCTGAGCAGAACTTTGCTGGGGAGGGCAGGTCCTTTCCAGGCCTGCCTCGCATAGGCCCTCATTACCTGGTGACAGATCTCTTCCGGCATCGATGAAACCAATGGAAGGGAGCTGGCACAAGGTCTTCCCTAACGGTTGGAGCAACTAGCAAGCGGGGGTCAGTGTACTTCTGGTAGTTGCTAAAGGTCCTGTTTCTGTGTAGGAGCACCCCAAAATCTGTACTTGCATCGTGTATATTTTAATTAGAGGACCGTGGGGTTGGAGGCTTTGAGTAATGCCGAGTTCACTCCCTGCATTGTTTCAGACTGAAGATGGACAATGATCACGTGTTTTGGCATCTTGGAGAAGTATGCAGTACGGAAGGCTAAGGCCAAGGTGGGACAGACTTAGCCCAACTGTGTTTTGCTCAGATGCTGCAGGCCAATGCAGATGCAAGTGAAGAATCCATTCCCAGGTTCCCTTTTGAACGCTGGATGCATGGGAGCAGCTCACAGCATCTCCTGGCTGCCCACGCGTGTATGCCACTCGGTGTGAAGTTTGTGGCGCGCGGCAGCCCCAGTTGCACAACCCTGGCTTGTGTCTGTGAAGAGAAGCCCACCCTCTTCATGGTAATGCTGGATTTGCACTTTGACGGTTTGTCACAGCTGCTCGTTTCTGTATTTCTGAACGGTTTCGTCCATTACGGGCTGCTCCAGAGCTGCCAGCGCTGAGGGACTGAAGCAGGGAACGGTCGTGCTGAGCTGCTGCTTGCACAGCTGAACGGAAGAAGAGCACCGACAGATCCGGCCCAATGCTTGCCCCCAGGAAATGGAAGGGTTGCCGGGAGCTTTGTAAACCAGATGGGCATGTATGTGGGCAGACAAATTCTGATCTCTAACACAAATGCAAAACCCCTCTGTGACAACTTGCAAGGTGACCCTCACTATTTATTTCCGTGTGACTGGGGTCAGAGTTGGCTTTGAACAGCTCATTTCCTCGTTACAGATGGCAACTTCTACTTTGCCATGCTTTCCCCTATTTATCTTGAAGAATAATTTATCTAGTTTTCTCAGCAATCTCTGCACCAAGATCCTTGCAGATGTTTTTTTTTAACTGCTATGATTTTGAGGGAAAACTCTGGAAACTAGCATTACAGGTTCTGCCTCAGACTGCTAGCCACCACAAAATGGCATGGAAATACTTCACAGTTCTGAGCTGGGAAGGCAGTGGGTTGGCATCCATAAGCCAAACCAGTCACGTTTCTCTTATCTTCAACCTCTGTAGGTTTTACAGCAGGCTGCCTGGATTTCTTCTAATGTCACACCCATAGCTGCAAGCTACTCTGCAGTTTTCAAAACTTGGAAAAAGGTTAATTTGCTGATTTTCACTTTTGAGAGTACTTGAGTCTAGTTGATTGTCTATTTCTGAAAAGCTTTGCAACCTCCGTTAGCAGGAGGAGCATTTTATCTTTCTAAAGAGGAAATGTATTTTAAAAATAGACGCTTTATCCGAAACTGGAATATAATGATGGTTTTAAAATCTAAATTGAAAGCATTCTTTAGTGTCGGGATTACCACTACCAATTTTCACTCTTATTCAAGTTTGTTGGTTTGTTTGTTTGTTTTTCCTTCTCTTTTTGGCCAAGGTATATTTTCAAGGAAAACATACCAATTTACTAGTTATACCACAATCTAATGTGAGAGGAGTGGAGGAGTGGGCAGCACAGGCTGATCAGGAATGCAAATTTTCCCCAGGGCATTAGAGAGCCCTCCTTTATTACATGCATTTGCATCTGTGCACAGAGATGAGCTGTACCCATCTGCATTATTTTGCTTCAGCTTTGTCAGGAATGTGTGCTGTGACGATTGAATGCTACCTGCCTGAAAGCCAGTAAGCTGCTGTGAGCTGGCGCGTTGCTCACTCATAAAGATCACCAGCAAGTACTCTAGCTTTAATGAAAATCTTCTTTGGGAAAACTAACCCTCCTTAGCCTAACTGATTGATAGTTACAAACTCCTGATTTGGAGGGAAGTGTAAGCACCAGATGATCATTATTAGACAAATCTAACGAGTAATACAACTGTATACAGGGTACGCATTTACTGTGCATGTGTATATATTTTTGTACATTTTTACAGTTATTTCCTACATTTGATTTTTTTTTTTTGATGTTCAGAAGAGAAACATCTGAATCTGGTTGAAAAAAAAGCAAAACAAAACAACCCTAACCCTTGTCACCTGCTGTAGTTTCTAAAAAGAACTGTGCCCGAACAAATACACAGATTTACAGTGCTATGCAAATTTCACTTTGTAAGTTGTCTCTTAAATTTTGTTTAAGTGGTTCATTTTATGGTTTTTACTGAGCTTTCAGAAAAAAAAAAATGATGCAAAAGACTCATCTTGTAAAATAAAATAGCTTTGGCTGTGTGAAAGTACTGTATATTAGAATCTCATTCATGCTTTCAGTTGCTTATCTTAACTGTTTGTATGTGATTTTGTACATAATATCATGCTGGCATAGATTTTTTTTTTCTTTTTAATTGTGCTTAATTGAAAAAGGGTGACTGCCCAGCACCTGGTTTTCTTCGCTGTTACTGAATAAGTAGCTGATATGTAAACGGCAGATCTGCATTCTTTTCCTATTTGCCACACTGATTTTCGTAACTTAACATGCACTAAGGGCTATTGTCTTTTTGCTTTGTTTGGTTTTATTTCCATGTTATGCTTTTTGTTATCTCTGTCTCGCAAACGGATCCACGTGAGGGCCCCAAGTCTGCCGCAGTAATCTGGGTGGGTCATTTTGGAGGGGGCTGGGATCCTGGGAGCAGGCAACAAGCTTAACACAACTTCCATCACTGCACTAAGCCTGCCTCTAAGAGCTGCAGAGGGACCGTGCGTTCCTAGAAAGGATATGTGGAGTTTCGCGTGGGTCCTTCACAGAACCAGGATGGGAAGGGTCGGGGTGTTTCTTCCCAAGTAAACACACAGCTGTATGATCTAAGAAGCTGCGAGACCAGCAGGCTAAGATGTCTGTACATTAAACCCAATTTTCAAATCTGACACCTTTCAAGTTTGTATTTTGCACTGGAAGACAGAGCCCATCCCCATTCTTCAGCTGTATGTCACGTCATACGCTGCCACCTGAAGGCAAATGAAGACCCAGTGGAAGATCACTTACCACTTTGCTCTATTCCTTATTCCTGTCACAGGGCTGCCTGGCAGAAGCAGCTCCCTGCAGTGTCTGCCTGGGGTATATTCCTGGCCTGCTTCCGTACCCGCAATGTGTTAATGTTGTCCCCTAAGGCATTAGCTCTTCTTTATGATATCTGTGCCTATAACAAATGACCATGTGATAATATCATGTTCCTCTGCTCATCTTTTTGCTGAACTGCAGGCTCAGAGTTCCTGGCTTCTCCTAAGTTTTCCTTTCCCTGATGTCTTGCTTCTTGAATATATAAGATTGTGCTGAGCTGCCTTTAGATGTTGGATCAGTTGCACCAGGTTTCACTGTAGAGGCAGATGGTTTTTTTTAGGGGAAGAGGATGGGTTCTGATTGTACGAGTATGCAAGCAGAAATTTTTTTTTGTTACTTCTCTGGTTTGCATGAAAACAGTGTTTCGTATTTCCATCTCTACGCTGAATCTCCTCAGATCCATAATCCATTTTTAAAGGCCAATTATTCTGATGTGGCATCTTGAATGCTCTTCTGGGACTATCCTTTCAGTTTTGAAACAAAGAGTCTGGGTTGAGATTTTATCAGTACAGCATAATAAAGAATTCCTTTGATTAAGATACGTGATCCTTAATTACATGCAAAAGCCAAGCCATGGAGAATAAAGCTTCAGCTGATGGCAGAGCTCAGCTCCTCCATGCGTGTTGCCTTGCCACGCACTACAGAAGAGACGTGACTGTTGCTAATTCTTGTCCTCAGAGGTGCCTCTCTTATCTCATTGCCTCTGACCTGCCCTTCTGCAAATCCCCTTTACTGAGCTGCTTGCTTTCTTTTCAGTCAGCCAGTGTCGGAGGCACAGCTATGTGGACTGGAGAAGCAGAAACAAGGGGCAGTGGGGCATATGGACAAGGGCAGGCCAACACCACAGTGGTTGTTGGGCAGCTCTCTATAGGGTAGCTGTGGAAATGGAAGAAAACATTTCCTACTTGGATGAAGGCACCGGGGATGTTAGCAGCCCAGTTACATCACAGCGACCTTTACATCTTGGGAGCTTCTTACGTGTCCTGAAGCTGGCTGTGGTGGTGGCCTTTTTGGGGCTTGGCTCTTCTAGGTTAACACGATTCTCGCTTATTCCACCCTTTTCCTTCCAATACCACATTAATGTATTTGGTAAAACAGCCTGGAATTCCATAAATTGTATGGTCCTGATAACTAATAATGTAAATTGTTGCACCCTCACGTGAGGCGGCAGTGGTAAACCGAGTACATGCGGCATGTCTGTTTCCATTCTCATCACTGTTTGAGAGAAAAGTCGCTATCTCCATTGTTAGTTGGTAACGAGGGCAGCTAGATTCCTATCGTATTATAAACCAATCTTAAACATCCTTTAATTCCAACATCTTTAAACAGAGGGGAAGTCAGCAGTATCTGGAAGCAGTTCACAGCAGGTGACTGATGGTCCGCGCACATTGCATTTACCTTTTGGTCCCAGGTGTCTGAGTATCCACACTGGTCTTCCGCATCTCCTCCTGCACCCCATCACGGCTGCTGCAGGAGGGTCAGAGATGCAGGGGCTGGCGTGGAGGATGGACTGTGAGCTCCGGGACCGGCTGGCCAGAGGGGCCATGGAGCTGTCTTTTCCATAAATAACCAGCCAAGAATTATCACCCTTCTGGGAAGCAGCAGGGCCCATCTTGCTGGGTGCCTGTGAGGAGAGCAGTCTTCCACCCCAGGCTGTTCAACTGACACCCTGAAAGACAGATCAAATGGAGAGAATTCTGCAAAGGAGAAACATTTTTGGACTATTGTCGCTTTCTTTCAGTATCCTGCATTGGATCTCCTCAAGGTATGACTTGCCCCAGCCCGCTTTTTGCACGCAGACAGCACACCTCTGCTTTTCATCCTCGCCGTCTGTGCTAAATGCCTTGCACAGACGCAGGCCCGTGATGGACAGGCTGTAACAAGCAGGCTTCCAGAGGACTGACTGCAACAAATGCAGCAAAGAGCACTGTTCACTCCAAAGCCAGGTTGTTTTGCTTTTCTTCACTGTGGCTTGTGATGTGAACTGCCTTTGGTTTTCATCTTGCTGACTTTACCTGGCAATTCCATATGTCTTATCTGATTATTTTAGTGTTACTGGCTCACTAAATGATAGGAAAGACTTTCTCAAACTAAGAGATGCTTATATGAAAAGGCTTTTGAATACCCTGAAGCTGTCAGGTGTGGACAAGACAGCTTTTGTACACTGAAGAGGGCAACCCTGTGATTTGATGGCAGAAATTTGCTCAGACCAGGCTAGGTCCGTGTCAGTCTGGAACAACCAAACCACCACTACGCCCAGCCCAGGCCTTCAGCCTGCAGCAAGATGGGACTCCTGCAAACTGGTAATTTCCTGAGGCCGTGCACTCGCCTGCTGGCAACCGTACAAAAAGGCACTTGGCCTATCTAAATTAAGTACGGCACGTAATGGAACATAAATTGTTCTTGTTAACTTCAAGGCGATAACATCGTTAAGGAGAACAAATTGCACTGAAGCAATATATATTTTTTTCTTACTCTCTGAGGGATCTCTCAGCGAAGCAACCTCTGGAGCTAATATTAGATCTGGGAATTTCACAGGCACTGATAGGATTAGGCGCATGACTTCCTTTTCATTCTGATGGGAGTCAAGTGTTTAATTCTCCTGGGCTTCTTTGAGATTTCAGCTTGGATTCAGAAGTGGCACCCACACATCTGTACACCCAAATCTGCCTCTCTGGCTTCCGCCTCCTGACAAGGAGAGACTCACTAACCCCCCGTCAGAAGGGTAAATGGCCTTTCCAAGGGAGAACACCTTGAGTGCAGCTTGTGACAACACAGTACTCCCTCCCACTCAGGATTTAAAACAAAACGCTATTGTAACTTCATACAGTACCTTTATAAAAATTAAATAACAGGATTGTGCTCTTTCACTCACAAGAGGAAACCTGCTCTCATTTCCCAACAACTGAGTTGGCAGGGGGTTTCAAGCTTGGTCTTCTTCAGCATCTGTTTGGCGCTGAGGGCAAGTTTCACGGTGCCTTTCCGTCTTAAGCACATTGTTCAGCACAGCTGAAAAATACTGTGCAACACGGGATGGTGCCAGTAGTGAAGGCTTCTTTGCAGTGCTGCTAGAGGACTCTGGACGTAAGTGGCATCAGCCCCTGGAAATATCTGCAGCCCTATTACTGGGGAGCCGTGGAGTTCAGAGCAGGAATCAATGACAGACCTTGTTGTCCTTTCTCACCCATCAATGTTATCTTTTGTTTTACAGCTGTCTCGGTGGCTTTGTTGCTGAGAGCATCAATGTTTACAAGATCAGAAGTCTGTGGCAGAAAAAGCCTGTGTTGTCTGTATGTCTGTGATCTCAACACTTATGGTGCTGTTGTGTGCCTGGTTGCTCAGTCCACCTTCCTTGCAAAATCACATATGCTCTGAAATTAAAGGTGGCAACGGTTGAACCTCCTGAGGGGTGCTGCTATGGTGGCATGTAATGCATCAGGCCTTTTCTTCAAGAGTGAAGGCTAGTGATAATAGAGCATCCCACCATTTGGTGGTGGTGTAAGGGAAAGGTCTCCTTTTAGCTGCGAATAACACAGCTAAAACCAAGCTGTTCTGTGCATGTTTTGCAGGGCACTGAAGTTCTTTACCAGCTGAGGGATGTGTGGGGCCAGGGTGGGAGGACACGTTTGAGACTGTGGGATTTAAAAATAAAAATCCAAGAACACTCATACTCGTGAAATCAGAACAATGATCCTATCTGAAGTATTATCACAAATTAAATCCGAGACTGTGACCATCTCTCTGTACTCGCTTTCTGTTCATTACTGATCTGGGGCCTTAGTTTCCTTGGTACCTGCTCTCCAAAATGAGCACGTGTGGCATCTTCACTACCAGATCCCAGTGCTCACACAAAGGCTGTCCTCCCTCCGTCCAAACTTCACCCAAGGATGCTGTGTTTGATCGTCTCTCTCATGTCACTGCAGAACACAGTGCTACTGACGCAGAGCACAGAAAAAATAGGACTCCGAAGAGGAGACTCCTACCTGAATATCCGCTTCTGGGCTTATTCTGATGGCTTTCTGGGCCTCTTCTTCAGACTTCGTTACTGCGGTAATACTTCCACTTTGCCACCCAGGGAGGACCTGCCTAAGGTAAGCTTGCAAGGGAATCCAATCTCTAATTAATATTCATTTTAATTTAATAACTAATAGCTTTTGACATGCTAATTTTGAAATGAGCTATCCCTTGATGAATTCAGAGAAGAGTATTTAAATAATGGCATAACTCACTTTGAGATTCCTTCCTTTCCTTTTCTCATCATTTTTTAATTATACCTTAGACCTGTGAGCTCTTCCCCAGGCTGGTGTGATGGACAAACAGAAATATTTATTACCTAGAAAATCAAATCAGAAACTGCATGGCCTAGATCATAACAACTTCAGGTGTACTCTTTAGAAGCCCATCCTATGCAGGAGGATGAAGGAAGAGGAGTAACAACCCACAAGCACCCTGTTATATTTGTGCAAAGATGTAATTAGTTGGTAAAGGTTTGTGTTACGAGTGTTTCAGTATGTTTGCTAAAGTGACTCCTAGATATGACCACACACCTACTTTTCTAACAGTTTGTTAGGTGAAAAAGCAGAGTCTTGAGTATATGATGGAGAAAAGGGCTGTCTTTTGTCCTGCCTGGGCAGTACCTGGCTGAAGGAGTATGGGTGCTCGCACCACAGCGTACAGCTGTTAACACAGCTTTAGTAGCAGTGATTTACCTCTGGGGTTGCAAGCGGGGAGTCTTCTCGCTGTGAAACAGGGCAAACAGATCGTGGTCACTTTAAGTCTTCACTGCACATTGCTTGTTGTCTTGCTCATGATGATACCAAAGTTCTTGTACTCTGGTTGTACATGGGAACATCCCCTGACTGTGCCTTCCCTTTTCCCAAAGTACAGTTAGTGTTCAAGTTTTTATCTTTCCCTGCTTGTAACTCTTTCTTCCTAGTTCAGCTTTCCAGACAGACCAGAAATAGGCCCTTTTCTTCTAGAATCTCCAGTCTAAAGAGGCAGTCCAAAACCACTTTGGGGTGTGACTGCCCTGGGACACTGCCTTGGACCCCCTCCCAATCGTACTCTGGGCGTAAATGAGAAGGAAGCTCCTCATACCAACCTTCTCTCTCTTGGGCTAGGATAACTGCTTTCAATTTTCATGCAGTACTACTGGCTAGCTTGCAGCAGGTGCTGTCACTGCACACTCAGCAGGGCTGGGCAATATGAAAAATGAGAACTGCTAAGGGAGCAGATCCGGAGGCAGGTGATGCAGAAAAGTGGTGTTCACTGAATGCTGGTGAGAGTGGCAAGTGCGGTTGGTTTCCACGTTCAGGACCAGCTAATTAGCCCTCCCTGGTGGCAAGTGAAGCGTTCTGTTCTGCTGCCTGGGCCCTAGTCTGACATCCTGAAATCAGTCCTGGGCAACAGAAATCGGTGGGGTCTGAGGCCTTCTCTTTGTGCTGGCAGCTGACTTGACTTCTGCCTGTGGAGGAAGCTTGCTGAGTGAAAAGTTGTTTGGACTTCCACAGAGCTGTAAAGGGCTGTAAGACCACTTCAGTATAGCCAGTTAGTTTCTAAACTATAATAATTGCAAAATGTACAAATGGCCTGCTGGGGTGAGGAACAGGAGGCAAGTATAATGATGGCTCAACTGCAAACACGACTGGGCTGAATTCCTCTGATCTTCAGAATTAGGTTGGAGTAAAATCCGCCCTGTCTCCTCTTTCCTCTTCTTTCATTCTGTTCACGGGGTACAGAGAGAGAGGCGCAGTTGTTTGCACCATTGGACACCTGTCATTATCATCCTGAACATACTTTGAAGTTGTTCTTCTTTACCAAGGTGGATAAATGAACTTGGAACATCCTCAGCATTTCATCTGTGAATTCAAATGCTGTTCTCCTCATGCCTGCAAGGGGAAGCTGTGTGACAGCTCAAACCTGCTGCCTCTTTGTAGCATCTCCCCTTGATGAGTCGGAATTTTGAGAGCCATTCAAAGCAAGCTGCTTGGGAGAGGAGGAAGCTGTCATCTGTCATAAGGAGTGCTAGAAGGAGAGACATTGCCAGCAAAGGAGATTCTTTTTTTATATGTATTATTATTTTTTGTTTGAGTCCCACAGGATAAGACTGGCTAGGCAGCATTTCCCTCTCCTTGCTCCAGGTGTTCTGCCCTGGCTTGCTGGTCATTCCATAGAGCTCCTTCCATAAATGATTTCTCTTTCCTTTCCTCCTGACTTCTTCAGTCTGTAACTTTTCCCAGACCTTCTTGCAGGTCTCTCAAGTTTCAGTTCCGCTTTGCCCCTCTGCTTTGTCTTGGAGGTCATTTAGGGGTTCCACAGCATGGACACATGCAACTCTTCCCCAGTCACTGTCACCTTCCCCATACTTTCATTTCTCGCTGGTGATGTGTAGGCTGTTCACACAACACATCATTCTCTGCTGCTGAAGCTCAGACATCTGAGGAAGGAACGAAAATGCTCTTTAACTGAACTGGTACAGAAATGGATTCCGCATACTGTTAGGTTGCTAGTAAATTTCAGTCAACAACTCCCAACAATGTGAGATAAAAAGCCAAAGTTCTGCTTATTATGTATAGCTAATGATTTGTGGCTGACACACTAATTGAAAAAGACAAGATGCTTTTTAAAGTGCTCATTTTGAAAAAGAATTCACTTTACGCTGTTAGAAAAGGATTTACCCAAATGTCAAAATCTTCTGTTTCTGCAGATGGCTGTGAATTTGTGAAATCAGTTAATTCAGAACAGCATTTTCTATGGAAAATGCATTCCGTTGAAAGCAACCTACTGACTGCATACAGGAGCGTTTTATTTGCTAAGACCTAGAGATGACAAGAAGTTAAGAATGCCTCCAGCATTAATTTTTAATTGCTCTTATATAAAAATCCACTAATCATAGAGTGAATCCACCACAATTTTTCTCTTGTAGCCACTGCCAAGCTGATACCAAATGGACGTATCAGTAACTTCTGGTTTCAATGTTTTCCTAACCTTAAAATCTCAAATTCTAGGCAAAGAAACAGAACTGCACTACAAGTGCAGAAGAATGCCTTAACTATTTAATGGGAAAACACATTCTGTCTCATTTTTACAGTAGTAAAACTGCAGGAATTATCTGAAACTCATCTAAGGATGATGTCTGTTGGCAGGATTTGCTTCTGTTTGCAAGAGGGCTGTTCACGGATGGGCCACAAGCTGGCGGCACTGGACTACGTGTTATGTTGTCAGCATTTGACTGCTGCCCACAAACTGAAATGGCAGCAGAGAAGTAGGTGTTTGCTTCTATGTCTGACTCATTGAGCAGTTCTCCTTTGGGACAGCACTTCCTTTGGCGTTTGTATAAAACTTAGTTACATTTAATAAGTAGGTATTTTAATTCCAAACACTGTACAGAATGAATTAGAAGAGCAACTGCACTCCATCTCACTGCAGTGCACAAGCTTCACTATTTACTTTTCCCAAAATGTTCCAGAGGACAAGGTGCCAAATAACTACAAGTAAGGACTTCAATTCTCACCTGACCATTGGAAAAAAATCTTTAACCTTTTCTCATAGGTAGAAGTTGATGCTGATCTTGAAGAAGGCTTTCTACTGAAATTCCTTGTTTTGTTTTTATTTTTTTTCCAAACCTTACTATTGTCCAGATAATGATACATTCAGACATTTGAATATTCATTCTGCCTATGACGTGTCTCTTCTGTAACCATTTTTGGGTCAGACAGGTTGTGACATTTTGGTGCATACCAGATGTGTAAGCTCTATCTCCTCCTACCACTTCATGAGAATTCCAGAACTGTGCATCTGCCTCCAAGCTTGTTTTAAATGGCGGTGGTCTGTCAAAGCCAAGGCATCGTTATTATGAATATCCCTGGCATAATCCTACGCTAAGTAGTCTCAGGAAAACCAGCCCAACCTGTTCAATGACTGGCCGATGTGAAAACATGAGAAACTGGGCACGGTTTAACTGATACTAATATTTGTTCCTGCCTTGAAGAGCTCAGGGAAAACATCTTCAAGACCCTCCACACAACTGAAAGCGGGCATAACGATGATCCAGACCATTTATATACCGACTGGTGGGATGGAGTCGACTTCATAGCAGCTGTAGGGTGCCGTGTTTTGGATTTGTGACTGAAGCGGTGCTGATAACACGCTGTTTTGGCTACTTTTGTGCTTTACCAGCATCAAGGCCACCTCTTTTTCTCACTCTTCTCCTGCAGCAAGTAGGTTGGGGGTGGGCAAGACACTGAGAGGGGCACAGCTGGGACAACTGACCCAAACCGACCAGGGGGCTATTCCACACCATATGGCATCAAGGCCAGCAGTCAAAGCTGGGGCAGACGAAGAAGAAGGGGTGGTTTTGGCTTCCAAGGTGGCTGCTGTTCTGAGACTGGCTCAGCATCGCTCTGCCTGTAGGAGGCGGTGAGCGATTTCCTTTGCTTCAGTTTTTGGTCTCCTCCTTTCACCTATTAAACTGCCTTTATTCTGACCCATGACTCTTCTCAGCTTTATTCTTCTTCTTTTCTCCCCTTATCCTGCTGTAGATGGGGTTGTGAAGGAGCAGCTTATTTTCAAGGTCTTTCTTGAAAAATCTTTGCTTGGAGGTAACCAAACGGGAGCAGTGGGATATGTGTATTAGAGGATTTCACGTTTATGACTGTCACTGCTAGCAAATCCTGGGATCCTAGGACCTACCATGATACTCCCAGACCTTCATTATCTTAAAGGCTATCAGACAAAATTGGAGAAACGCAATCCAATTACACTGCTGTTTTGCCTCCATCCCGACCAAAACCTTGTGCAGGCACTTTATTTCTTCCTGTCATAGTCCTGTTAGCTGTGGGTCATTTCCCTCCCTTAATGCTATTCTCTTTCTGTTTGTCCTTTGTTTCTCTGCTCCCCCCAAACAGGACAGTTGTTGATACAATCTTCAAACTCAGCAGGAAGATTATCAGACATGGGTTCCCTCCTGTAATGGACTTTCCATCAAAACATAAGGTAATTAGGGATACAAATTAACTGCTTTCCTTCCCTTTTTTTTTTTTTTTTTTTTAAGTATTTGAAAGACTTTCAACAAGAATTGTCCCAGTAGGGACCCAAAGACTGACATCATATGTTAGGATTTAGCGTTATAAAAAAGAGACAGGGCTTAATTAACCTTCTAGCCCTTTGGGAGACCTGAGACAGAGGATCCAGTTCCTCACAAAACCACGGCTGCTTCTCTTGCAGTTATTGAGCTCATTAATCTCTCTGATACTGTACTTAGGCCTATTTTATTTTGGTCAACTTCAAAGTGCTAAATATTTTACGGAGATAATGAAATTCCTTGTCCTGCCTTGCAGAGAACATCATTTAAACAAACTAGTAAGGGAAAAAACACTGAGGGGAGAAAAAGGAAATGGAAATTCAGGAGCAGAAAGAGGGGCCGGCTATGTTGACTTCCTGTATTTATTTGACAGCTGTGCCATATGGATTTGTGCTTCAAAATATATGGGACATTACAGAAGGAGGCAGAGGAATGTAACCCTTTAATTGTTCACATCAAGCACCGTACAATATGCACGTACAGCAAATCTTCAACCAACTACTTTCTCTGACACAATCCTCACCTTTCAAGTCAGACTTCATTCTTCCTCCAGGAGAAAGAGTTCCCAAAAGCCACAGAAACTACCAACAGAACACCCAACCTGAAAACGGCCACGCAGCATGATTCGTGTTGCACCGACGGGACTGCCCGCTGGCAGCGAGTGCATCACTTCCACTTATCAGGAAGAGCAAATAATACAGCAGGGCACTAGCAACCGCAGCCATGCAAACTTTTTATGAAGAAAATTTTAAATTTTGTATGATACCTTACAAGGCCCACCACAGAGAGAAGTGAAATCGGGTGAATGTGACCTGGCTTAAAGATCAGCATGGATATACAAAGTAAAAACAGACAGAATAAACATCAGCTACCGCTGTTGAAACAGTCAGCACGTGAACTGCAGTTAAAGAAAATTAGCAGGAGAAGCACAGCCTGCATTTTTAAGTAAAAAGTGAGTTTGCATCCCTTGTTTTCCGAGACAGTTCCTTTTTCCAAGGTTGTTTTTTTCCTGCTAGCGTGTTCTCGTGCACCCAGAGCCCTGTTCCTGTGAACATCCATCTAAGGGAGCGGACGGAGCGTGCTGCGGCCCTGTTCGGACCACCGCTGCTGTTGCGTAGGAACCAGACCGTTGAGTAGGGAGGAAAAAAAAGGCTGGTGCACATTTCTGTCCGCACCACTCTAAAATTCAGAAGCTGGGATGCACACAGGCTTGGAAACCAGAAGTCCCTTCTTGGCCTGGTAACAAGTGGAGCCTTTTCGCCCCTCACGCAGATGCCTCCCAGGTTAATCTATTCCATTACAACCGCCTCGCAGTCAAGACCCTCCACAGTGGTGACCTACTTGGGCACCGAGCCCACTGCTGTAACAGAAATGACAATGCTGATACTTAGGAGAAACGTTTGCACAAGCAGAAGCTGGCTGCAAACTGCCCCAAGTTCAGCTCCTCCCCAAATAAGCACTGATTCGTTATTTCAAGGGCAGGTACAACTAAGCTCTGCCAACGTGGGCAGGGAGAAAGTTTCAGGCACCGGAGGCCCAAAAAAACTGAGATGATGAAGAATTTGCTAACTGCTTTGCTAAAGACCGCAGCAAACGATGTCTTGTATGTGAATGTAAATTTTTTCTTGCCAAGCACATAAGGCTGAAAAATTGGAGGGAACTGTAGCATCACGATGGCCTGGTGTCTGTGATGTTTATTAGTGGGTACAAAAATAATGTTCCCTGAAAACATGCATGATCTCCAGCAGAGACAGCATTTAGGACATTTTTAACTTAAAAGACAAAAAGAAAAAAAAATTAATTGCAATTCTATTGACCCTTTTTCCCCTTTCCCACAATTCCCCTGAAGTTTCATCAATTCATTTCAAAATGCACAGTGTTGTCGATGTCCTGATTTCCAAATGCGTTAATTTTCCTCTATATCGTTTGCTATAAAAGACCAACTTTTTTCCATCAGAGATCAAATTTACTTCCGAATATTTTTTGGCAATTAAACAACACTTGAGAACACACTGAATGGTTGTTTCCTCTTTCCTTATAGATCTTCTTGCCCATACTAGTGTGTCTGACTCTTTTCTTTAAGAGGAGGGAAGGCAGGAGACGAAGGTGTGAGAATAACCACAAGTGCAGTTGAATTTCCCTCAATTATCAAAAGCAGCTAGGAAGGCTAGGATCATTGTTCTGGTTTAATGGAAACACTTACATTGCGACTACAAAAACTCCCAAATTCTGCAGTGGTTAAAACCTTAATCCCACTGAACTACTGACCCTAGCTCTAATCTCTGAGGAAAGGGGACAGGCACTGTACACTAATGGGAGATGGCTGGAAAAGATTCCTCCCTGTTTAACCCAGGCTCGCCTCTTTTCACCTGTGTTGTTCACTCTGTGCAGGACGGCCAATTTGATGGATGCACAAAGTGAGTCACGCTGGAGCTGACTGGAAGGAATTTATCATTTTCTACACATGCACATAACTGGTTTTCATTTCTGTTTCAGTAATCATGTATTTGCCACTTGCTTATTAGTGATACTGTAGACTGATGTATAACTGTTGACATTTTAAAAATAAAATTGTTGGGTTAGGGTGACATGATACATCTTCACTCTTTTAGCCCACAAAAAAAAAAAAAAAAAAAAACTATAAAAAAGTGTTTATATCCAGCTGCTCACCTAAACATAAAGATCAGACATTTTATTGTGCTATATAAAATTTTTAAGGTTTCGGCCTCAAAGAATTTTGTATTTGTCTGTGCCAAGGAAACAAGTCTTGCTATAAAGTGAAAGAAGTCCTGGGCAAATGCTGATGAAAATGTTCAAAGAATTGGAAATGATCATTAATCCCCAGAACAAAACAGTACACCAGAGATAAAACAGTATTCACTTGGTGTATGGGATTAAACACATTACATGGATGCTGTAATTATTTTTAAAAGAGCATTACAAGCCAAGGAAATAGAGTTAAGGTTGTACTGAAAGAAAAATCTAAACAATGTGACTTCTGTAAATACTCAAACACCCAAAGCACCTTAGCACAACGTCACTGTGCAAGAAACAGTAATACACAGATATTTTTAGCCCTACTTTGGATTACATTGAACTCTACACACGTAAGGAGTGTTTTTCATTTTTTACCCTTTATGGTAAACAACTTTATGGTATGCTTTATACCTGAATCCATTCTGCTGATGAAGGTAAAGTCTGAATCTCCCAAGTTTATGATTCTTGATTCTGAAGAAAGTGCATATTTCTGAGGAGAGCAGTGAATTTATTAAAAATGAATCAAAATAACAGGATTGCAGTCTGCAGAAAAACATAAGAGCCAATTGTATGTGTACTTAAGTGTAATACAAAGTAATTAAACCCAACAGAGGTGCAGTAGTGTATTAGATATAATCATAGAATCATTTGAGTTGGAAGGGCCCTTTGAAGGCCGTCCAGTCCAACTGCCCTGCAGTGCACAGGGACACCTACAGCTGGATCAGGTTGCCCAGAGCCCTGCCCAGCCTGACCTTGAAGGTCTCCAGGGACGGGGCATCCACCACCTCTCTGAGCAACCTGTGCCAGTGCTTCACCACCCTTATCGTAAAGAACTTTTTCCTTATATCCAGTCTAAACCTCCCCTCTCTCAATTTGAAAGCATTTCCCCTAGTCCTATCACACCAGGCTCTGCTAAGGAGTCTGTCCCCTTCTTTCTTGTAGCCCCCCTTTAGATACTGAAAGGCTGCTATCAGGTCTCCCCGGAGCCTTCTCTCCTCCAGGCTGAACAGCCCCAGCTCTCCCAGCCTGTCCTCACAGGGGAGGTGTTCCATCCCTTGGATCATTTTTGTGGCCCTCCTCTGGATGCCCCCCAACAGCTCCATGTCCCTCCCGCGCCGAGGACTCCCCATCCACATAACAAACCCTTAAGCTGTGAGGGCCGTATTCTCTGGTGCGCTCCAGCTGCTATGCATTGCTCTGGAACTGAGCCACACCTCTGACCATGCCTCCTTTGCACGGCCCAGTTTTGCCCGTTTCCTCCTCCCTATCGGGACAGAAAAGCCGAAGCGTCACCTCCCTGCACCGCCACCGTAAATCACTCGAAGGCGGTGGCCGGGCCCCTCTCCCCCCGCCGCCCGCCGAGGGCCCGCTCCCGCCCGCT
>VXAV01011508.1:569598-593784 GCA_013399715.1 Alectura lathami
GGCGGCCTCGGGCAAGGGCGTCCCGCAGCTTCGTGCGGGGAAAATGGCCCTGGGGAGCGGGCTGGTGTCCGCCCTGCGCCGCGCTGCCCGCTCCTCGCGGCCGTGGGCACGCTCGGGTTTGCCCCGGCGTGTGGCGGGGTGGAAGGGACGAAGGGAGGTGGCTGCCGGGGTGGTGGCAGGTGCTCGGGGGAAGGGATGCGAATATGGCAATAAAACTTGGGCCCCAAACTTCTTGCCAGCGTAGTGCTGCTCGGGGTGAGGAATCAGGCGTCCTCTGTGGCGAGGAGAGATTGCTGCTGATGGATTCCTGCTGACATTATAATTTAATCCTTAACTACCGTGCTTTAGTCCCGTCTCTGAGAGCCAGACAGTTTATTTAACGAGCCGTGTCGCTTGGTTCCAGTGATGGATTAGTTCCTTCGGCGTCAGGCAGGCAGCTGGAACGTGTGGGCTCCAGCCCCGAAGGAAAACGTGAGCTCCTGTGCTCTTCCAGGTGTAGAGGGTGGCACGCGGCGTTCACTTAAGCACGTGAACTAGAGCTGTGATATGCGAACGGAGATCAGCCAGAGCATTGTGCATGCTTTGACAAGAGGTTAGCCACTGCTCGTGCTGGTCAGCTCTATCAGTGACATCAGGAGCTACGTATTTGCGCTTTGTTGGTAAAGCACGGGAGTGCCTAATGTGCTTGTGGAATACTGTTTCACAGTTGTGTGTCGTTGTGGTGCAGAGTACTTAGTTCATCTGTTGTACTCCGTGACCAGTGATTTATGTCTGACTGATCTTGGTATCCAGCTGTAAGCTCTAGCTGTTTCGTTACAGAACTGTGTGTAAATGTATTGTTTTCTTCAGACTCTTATAAACTTGCTTTTCTTAAACTTTTCCATAAATTTTGGATGCAGTTCCTAAACTGAAGTTGGTGATGTCTGTGCTGAACATTCCATGCTCACCTACTTCAGGACGCCTTTGAAGTCCGTTTCACTTCAGGTTTAAAAACAGAAGGATGTGCACGCTGGAAACGCGTGGAAGACAGATATCATTGCCTTCTCTGCTGGTATATGAGCACTGTTCAGGCTGTGCTGGAGCGTTCTTTAGATTTGCTGGTTTTATGTTGTATCCAGAGCTGGAGTGTGTGTGTATGAGAGGAGGAGATGGGGGTGGATCAGCCCTTACTCTTCTTGTGTGACAGGAATACGCAAAGTACCTGTCGGTCAGTTGAAGTGCATGCAGTTTTACCTCAAGCCTGCTTTTTTAATTGGCAAACGCAGGAAAATCTCAAAATTCCAACATTAGATTCCATCAGATTTCAACTAAGCCCAGGTATCTGATTTTAAAAATAATCATTTCATATAGCAAGCATATTCTGTGGTTTCGCTCATCACCGTGCAGTATGATGGCAGCATGTCTGCAGACGAGATCGGAGGTAAGCGTTGTGTCTCTTTTGTGTGTCTTGCTGGTGGACTAAAGGAGTCCTCTCTGGGGCGATGGGCAGCCATGAGAGCAGTATACTTGCTGATGTGGATTGGGATGGATTTGTCTGAGACAACTGAGTTCAGAAAAAATAAAGCTAATTGAGCGGAAGCGCTCAGAGGTGGTCTCTCTGGTGGGTGTGGTAAGGGTGACTTGCTGTCCTTCTTAAACAAATGTTTGCTTTTAGTGGTGGGAACAGGTTTTGCTTTAGCAGCTTTAGTTTCCTTTCTCCTCTGTCCAGAGAAGTGGAGTACTTCGAGACTATGGAATTTCGAACAAATGCATTCAGCAGAAATGACTGACTGGAGGGAAAGATTTTTGACCATTACATCGCTGGTGATTTATGAGGAGATGAAGCTTGGGCTTTCAGGAAAAGAACTGTTGTCTCAGCACTGGTTTGTTGGAAAGTACCTTCAAAACTATGATATTAGAAGCTGCTCAACCACTCCAGCTTCTGTTTTGTTTGGTGGTCCTGATTTCAGGCAGTTAAAGTTGCCTGGGATAGATGCCCTGCCCAGCAGCTGAACGTGAGGGGGAACGGAACTGCAAGGAGACCACTGGGTTTTGGCCATATCAAGGAAGAGTGAAGGTTAAGTGAGGTTGTATCTCAGACCATATGTATTTGCGTTTGCTGCCAGATTTAGGTTGATCTCTGTCATGTAAACGCTTGTGTCTTGAAGTGCTGCTAATCTTGAAGTGCTCCTGTTGCCTTCCAGAGTTCGTTCCTGGTAATGGAGGACTGAAGAGAAAGGTTTGCTTCTTCTGGAATGAAACTTGTTTTCAACATTGTGCGTACAGCCGTGTTTCTGTCAACTTGAAAGAAATTTGAGTGTATTCTCAAAGGAGTGCTTCTGTGGAGAACAAAACTGGCAAAGAGAGTTGTGCTTCCGAATCTATGAGTTTGTCTGTACTGAAAATGATAATTTGCCATAGTGGCACAGTCCTGAATGCAGCGCTCTGTGTTCGTACGGCCTTCGGTCCATGGAATAAAAGTGGCAGCTTCCATGCGGCTTGGATAATTGGTGCCTGTAGCAAGTGCAGTTTTTGATACACTCGTTTTGTGTGAGGAGTCTAATTCCATAGTTCTGTCCTTGGGGTTTGTATGTAGATGCATTAACCTTGTATTTGTATTGCAGGCAACACATGTAGTCTCAGTGGATGGTTCAGGCTAATGGAATTCAGGTAGGCAAGCTGCCTGACCAGCAGCCCTGAGCAGAGTTTCTCTAGGCAAGCAGACAGCCATAGCTTGTGAGGGGTAAAGCAGTGCATTCACAGAAAGGTGCAGTTCCCCTGTGTTTGTATCAGGTCGTTCTCCTCATCTAGGTCTGAGTGCCATGGTCAGCCTGAGGCACGTTGTATACAGTCTTAGACCCCCTGGGGACTTTCACGTGCCCAGCTGTGGGTACTCTCACTGTGGCATGCTGCCTTGCAGGCTCTCACGGGTCACCCTCTAGCTTTCTCACTGCTGTAAAATACTATTTTTAGCATCTGTAGTTGTTTTTTATTTGAAGAGGAAGGTTGAGCATTTGCCTCAGACGTCTTGGACTTTGGAGCCTACTTTGTGATGTTGACCTGCTGTAATCTTTAAAACGATGCAGGTTGCTTTCTGAGCAACCTAAGCAGTGTTGCTCGCTTGTCCTGGTTTACACTTCAGTCATTTTCTCTGTTGTTACCCACAGAAGAGCAAATTGAAGGCTGATGACAGTCTTGCTGAATGAAGTAGTAGTTTGCTGAGAGCTTTCCTACCAAGCTACTCTTTTGCAGTTCTTGTCATGCAGTTGAGTATTCCTTGGCAGTAAACAGAATCTGTTTATGTCTGATATATGTATGTGTATATATATATATATATATATATATATATACACACATAGAGCGTGCCTAAGGTGTTCTCACTGTCAGTACTCAGACAGAGCTCTCTGTAACTCTTTGGGGAGAACAGGTTGCATCGCTTTCATCCGATCCATGTTCAGAATGTGTTGTGATACAGCAAGAGCAAAACCATCAGCGAAATCGGTGTAGGCCTGAGAAAGGAAAATGTTTGCAAATATCTGCAAGAACAGCACAAACAGAGAAGCCTGGTAAAAGTAAAGGGGATGTGGGGAGAGTTTCAAATCTTTTTTGAGTAAGAGTAAATACCCATGGTTAAGGAGACTGTTCTGGGACTGGAAAGAGCTTGATTCAGAAGGTCTTCTGTTACTGGTGGGCAGAGTTATTAAAATGTGCCAAACAGGAGGTGGCGTGCAGCCCACGAGAGGAGTGGTTGCTGCTGTGAGACCCTTCAAACAACTGTGTCCTGCAGGAGTGCCTTCCGTCTGTTCTCAGACAGGTGTCCTGTCTAAGTCATTGCTGTTGTGCAGCTGGTCCAATACTGTTCTGTGCTTATGTCTAATTCCCTTCATCCTGAGAAGAGGCAGTGTGTTCTTGTTAGCATTAACCCCGTGTTACAAATTCAGTGGTGCAGCGGTGAAGACCAAAAACTTTCTGCAAGGAATTTCTTCTACAGGATACTAAAGAGTTAGGTACAGTTTTTGTATAGCAATATAGATGTCCTGTATTTCAGCTTGCAGCCCTCTTTAGAAAATGGATCCAGGTCTGGGAGCAGGTGGGCCATTGTTTAAAAAAAAACAAAAAACAAAAAACCAAAACCAAAAACAAACAAACAAAAAAAACCTTAGGAAGCTTCAGATGGATATGCTTATAACAGGCCAGTGAATTATGAGAAAAGATTCGCAGCAGAGCTTAGCAACCCAAAAGTGAGTGGGATCAGAAAGATCAGTGTTGAGCAATATTTGGGAATAAAACCTAAACAAACCCACTAAAGTGTAGTCCTGGCACTGAGCTCTTTTAAAGGTATTTGGAGCCTTTTGTCTCAGTTGACAGTCTCAGTTGATACTTTTTCATTGGTATCAAAGATAAACATTTGTCTGCTTTAGTCACCTGACCTCAGGAGGCTTTTGTTTGCCTTTTTTTTTTTTTTTTTTTTTTTTTTTTTTTTTTTTTTTTTTTTTTTTTTTTTTTTTTTTTTTTTTTTTTTTTTTTTTTTTTTTAAACACTGCCTGTGTAGTTAGTTAATGGATTTAGATAATTTCCTTCAGAGGAGAACACTGACTGTTCAGGTACTGTAGTGACAAGGCCTGTAAGCATCTGATAAATTTGAGATAAATTAGGAAAAAAAAAAAAAATTCTTGGGGATTTTGGTGGGTTTGAGATAGGTACCAAACTAAAAATACTTACGTTTTTATAGTTCTTGCGTGTCACAAAGAGTGCATGTTCCTCTTGGGAACCCTGAACTTGATGTGCCAAAGTGCCAGGGAGTAAAACAAGGAGGGAAGAATGGAGGAATGAAACGTTTGGGACCAACAGCATAAAATTTCAATGAGTAGCTTGAACCTTCATGTGGTTTTCTGGAGCTGTATTTTCTGGAGTGCTCAGCCACCTTAGTGTTGCATTGTCACCTAAAGAAAGGGTGTTTTGGCATTAGTTGTCCCTTCCGCAGGGTTAGGTTTATGGCTGTGAACTGCCTGTCCCTGGACAACAGATTTATGTTCTTTATGCAGTTCTGTAATGAGGTTTCCAGCTAGGCTCAAGACTCATCTGAGTAAGTTTTGTGCCTCTTTTGCCTGACTTGGCCATCTGAATGTTTCGGATGTCAGTTTGGTGGATGTCAGGTGGTTGTTGGTCGTAAACGTTGTTTTAAACAAGGCTTTCTGACTCAGTGTTTGCTTTAGGCTTGGTAAAGCTGTATTAATCTTTTAAATCTATTTTGCTTTCTTTATAGAATATATTTATTAGTCAGGCTTAAGGAATATAATAACTAAAGATGTGCTCTGATTGTTTTAAGTGATAAAGGATGTTACTCCCTAGTTATGATCTGTACTGGGATATTTAGGGCTTGTTTAATTCTGTCAATTCTAAAAGAAGAAAATCTCTTTCTAAAAGACAGTTGGGTTTTACTTGTGATAGGATCCCAAAATTACTTTTATTTCCCGTTTGCACACGTCCATCCTTCTCCTTTTCAGCTGTGTCTGGTCGTCCTTTATGCTTTGGCTCCATTGCTGACCATCCTTTGAGTGAGGGCTGGGTGTCAGACCCGTCGCTGAAATGAACTCAGCTGAAAACAACTTGCCAGGCTGGATGGGCCCTGGGCAGATGGGTCTAGTGAGCTAGTGGTTGGCAGCCCTGTCCACTGCAGGGGGGTTGGAGCTAGGTGGTCTTTGAGGTCCCTTCCAACCCAAGCCGTTCTATGATTCTGTGAACTCGCTGTGGTACAACTACCGATGCTTCAGAGACGTATGCAGAGCAGAATGATAACTCCTACAGTGCTTCATGTCTCTTGAGCCTTGGGAATTGAGTTCCCCCCTTCCACCCCAGCAGTCCAACAGCAGACAGTTAACAAATTAACGTGTACCTTGCCGGTCTTACGGTCCCTTCCTAGCTCATGCTGCCAACTGGTCTGATGTTCGTCCCGTGTCAGCTCCATGCCGGGGCTGCCTGCTGGTAACTTCATTTCTAGTGTTTGATGAAGTGGCTTGAACGTGCTCAGGACGTGGATATGGGGTCTGGTAGGGCAGAACCTGAAATGTTACAGTACTTTGGGTGTTTGTAGTATTTGGCAGCAGTGTTTGGTCCGTGTTCAGAAGATAAGCTGGTATAGCCTGCATTGGAGGTCAGTTCTCCTTTTTCCTCTAATCATCGAGGGTAGTCTTGCATGGATCATAAACAAATTCTTACATCATGTATTTTATGCCCTCAGATCTAGTGCAGGAGGAAAAGCTAACTGGTTTTAAAACCAGCTGATAATGTAATATGGTTATCTGCAATAGCAGGGTGCTTAAATATTATCATTTGATTCCTTCTCTGTATTATGGAAGAAATCTTTTTACTCAAGATGATGCATTCTCAAACATTCTGAGGCACGAATTAGACTTTCAGGTGCACTGCAGAAAGAGCACTTTGCTGTGCTCCAGAGGTAAAACCTGTAGTTCCTCTTTCTTTGTGTCAGGCTCCAGGCTTCACGGGCTCTCACTTTGATGAGGTCAGCATGCTGCTGCTGTGTCACGGAGCCATATTTCATTTTCTATGGGCAGTAATGAGTTGCAAATCAATAAACAGTTTTTTATGGCCTAGCTCATGGAGATGTTGTAACTTGGTATGAGACAGCGTTAGCAAAATGGCTAACATTTGTTTCGGTGTTCGTTTCAGACATTTGTTTATAGTATTAAATTAAAGATTTGGTGTGCTACACTTAATTCAAACAGCAGGATGAAAGTATAGAGTCAAGAGTAAAGTAAAGCTCGTTCAGTAATTGGAAAATGTGACTCTTCAGCTCCAGAGGTCCTGGAAAGGGAGGAAAAAAATGTAGTGGAGGGCATGGAGCATCTGGGGGAAGGAAAAAGGGGATATATCATTTTTTTATTTTTATTTTTTTTAATGAATTTGCAGTCTCAGGTAGAGGAGAATTCAAAGGCATTCAAAGATTAAGCCAGAGAAGAGAGCAATAGCTGTGATAACTTCAGGGCAGCATGCAGATGAGAGATACAAATGATACCACAACTAATATGGGCCAGCTTATCCTCACAGCTTTTGACAGTGCACATGGCATTACAGATACAAGGTCTATGATCAAATGCCATGGGAAATACATCTGTGGCCTTACCCCCTTCTCATTTGGATGTGTCTGTTTGCCAGAGGTGACGTGCAGTGTTTTTCCTTTAATCATGATGGACTGCTTGGGCGTTGTGCCTTGACTGGTGTGGTGGACTGCTCAGTTTGGCTTCAAACACGTCAGACAAAGCGCCTTGTTCCAGAGCTCACCATCTCTCAGTTCAAAGATGCTGACAGCCATCAAAAGTTGGGAGAACTTACCTTAAACCTGTCTCCTCGTTGTGACATCCCTACATCCAAAGGAAAAGAACACAATTTTAGAACTGATAACTGTGGGCTGCTGGTAGTATATTCTCCTGTATGGTGGACCCAGTGTTTTAGTCCACCTTATATTTAAGCAGCTGCACCACGTGGTGGCATTTAATGCAGTTATTCAAAGCCGAAGTGGTTCAAGTCCAACCACAGGCCTGGGTGTCTGTGTAGGGCCAGCTCCCGGGGCCCTGCCCCATGTTCACAGACCTGGTGTTACCTAATGCAGCAATGGCAGTGGGCTGCTTTGTGCTAGTAGTCGTCCCAGGGGAAGGGGGAGAGAGGAATCAAACCCAGTAAAGCACAGAATATGCTAGTTCTACTTTATTATTATTATTATTGAAACAAACTAGCATAGTTTATTGATATATTTTCTGTAATTTGCCTATGATGATAAATATTGATATCTTTCATTTTTAGGTGCTGGAGATCAGAATTTATTTACTTCCCTGTATCCTACACTTTCTCAGCAGCTTCCAAGAGAACCCATGGAATGGAGGAGGTAAGTGTGCATCGGGTTCTGCAGTACTATTTCAGCGTGTTACTGAACTGGGGAAACTGTGTATTTGTGCTGTGAGAAGCTTTTACCATAAAGTGAGTGAAATATGGCAGCTGCCTCAGACGGTCAAGGTGAATGTTGCGCACCTCAGAATGATCACTTCTGCACTTCAGCTCTGTTCAGCTTCACCTGAAGAACATTAATAGTAGTGCTGTGGTTTTTTTTGTTGTTGTTGTTTTGCCTTGGTATGTGCTTTGATGCGCCTCGGTTATTCTGAAAGGGATGTGCTGCTCTTTTTCATGAGAGTATAGGTAAGATTTTAGATGAAACATCCTGCAAAAAGCTTGGTATGGCACACTGTGTCTGATAGAGGAAAATATTTTGGGGTTTTTCTTATTTGAAATTCTGTACTTTTAGAGGTCTTAGAGGAAGGGAAGATCTTTTAATGAAAAGCTTCTAGCTCTTGTTCTTGCAAAAAGGAGCATCTATAGCGTTTCAAGTGATTCCACGTTATAGTTAACTTCACACAAGCGGCAGTGAGCATAGTTTTTGAGTCTCCAATACCAGAATAATTCAGTTTATTTCTCTTCCACAAAACGCATTTTCATTTTTGAGTTCTGCTACACATGTCCCATTTGCTAATTTCAGCTTTTAAATTTTTCAGGTCTTATGGCCGTGCTCCGAAGATGATTCATCTAGAATCTAACTTTGTTCAGTTCAAAGAGGAGCTATTACCCAAAGAAGGGAATAAGGCTCTTCTGACTTTTCCCTTTCTTCATATTTATTGGACAGAATGTTGTGTAAGTATTGGGAAAACAATGAAAAATTCAGTACTCAGATTTAACAATGCAATTGTTTTGACTTTCTACTTGCCCTCTGTTTTTTTTTCCACTTTCTCTTCATGGTTACTTGAACAATTAAGTTTGCATTGCATAAGCATGTGCACCTGATGTATCGGAAACTCTGCCAGCTTCAGTACTTTTTGCTCTAAGTGGTATTCGTTTGTGATGTTACTTGACACTAAGAGGACAGGCTTTTGAGTAGCCTGTTTTCAGTACTTTGGCATGAAAAAACCCAACGTCTAACAGTGTTACTGCATTAGCACAGTACATTTGCTACATAATACAGAAATGTAGCAAGATTATTTCAGTTATGATCTGTTTATGAGGGTAAATCTTAAAAAAAATACATTTTTTTTTTTACTTCATTTTCTGTGTAGGTTGGCTATTAGTATGCATAAGTGGTCTAAACTGGTGTATTGCGTTTACGTGGCAAGGTTTTGGTATGAGGGGAGCTGCAGGGGGGACCTGTATGAGCGGAGCCCAGCAGCTGCCCCGTGTCAGAGCAGAACCAGCTCCAGCTGCTCCAGGGACCCACTGCTGCCAGAGCTGAGCCATTAGCGACACTGGGTGTGCTCTGGGAGAGCAGAGTTAAGAAAGGGAAAAACTGCTGCACAGCAGCAGCTGGGGGAGAGGAGTGAGAGATGGGAGAGAGCAGCCCTGCAGGCACCAAGGTCAGTGTAGCAGGAGGTGCTCCAGGCGTGGAGCAGAAGCTCCCTGCAGCCCAGGAGAGGCCCACGGTGGAGCAGGCTGTCCCCTGCAGCCCATGGGCACCATGCAGAGCAGATCTCCATGTGCAGCCCATGGAGGAGCCCGTGATGCAGCAGGGGGATGTGGCCTGAGGGAGGCTGAAGCCCATGGAGAGCCCCCACAGGAGCAGGCCCCATGCTGGAGCTGCAGCCTGTCCGGAGGAGCCTGCAGTGAAGCAGCTCCTGAAGGGTGGGCCCCGTGGTATGGGGCTATGCTGGAGCAGGGCTGGGAGAGCTGCAGGTGTGGGAAACCCATGAGGGATCAGGTGGGGAAGGACAGCACCTGTGGCAGAGAGTGGCCATGGAGGAGCAGCAAAGCCGGAGCGTTAGGGACTGACTGCAGCCCTCATTCTGCGCTGCTCAGGGGAGGAGGCAAAAGAGGGTGGATGGGAGGAAGGTGATTTTAGTTTGCTTTTAGTTCTCAGTGCTCTCATCTGTTAGGCAAGAAATTACATTAATCTCCCTAATGCAGTCTGTTTCGCCCATGTCAGTAACTGGCAAGCGATTTCCTTGTCCTTATCTCAGACCCTGAGCCCTTTTTAATCTTATTTTATCCTCCAGTTCCTTTGAGGAGGGGGAGTGAGAAAGCAAGCAGTATGGTGGAGTTCAGTTAGCCATCACTGTGAAACTACCACAACTGGGTAGGGTTTGTAAGGTCTTAATTGTGTTGATCTGCAGGTGACTGCTTGGAGTCTGCTTGGGCCTCTGTTAGGAGTTAGTTATGCAATTGAAGGACAAAGGTAACATCTGGTTTGTGACCAAACAAAGGTATCCCAAACAGGTTAAAGAGTTGTCTAAATTAATCTGTTTAGAAACAATCCAGAAGACAAAAAAAAAAAAAAAAAAGCCAATCAGCCTTCTGTGCTTTTGTTTTTTAAGACAAACAAAAAGCTAACCTCCCTTCCCTGGAACTTTGAAGCAGTTTAAGATATGAGTGGCATTAGAAGGCACAAACATCACACTTCTGTGATTATATGAGAATAAAGCAGTTTAGCTTTTGATTTCAAACATGCTCATGTTGTGAAGTTTGAGAATAGAATCTAAAGGATTATAGCAGCTACTAATCAGTGTGCTGATTACTCTCAGGGTACTAAGTCTAAAGACTTATACAAAGAGCTGTTAACCAAAGTACCAGGAATAAATGACATTCAAAGACCAAAACCTTACCACTCTGTGGCTCGTCTGGTTTCTCTCAGTAAGTTAACTCAGAGTCACTAATCCTATTTGATATGCTTTGTATTTTTCTTCTGTTGGAACAAAACTTGCCTTTTGAAATTGTTTATAACGCCTGTTTGCTTTGGTGATTCACCACTTCTCATCCCAGGACACGGAAGTGTACAAAACTACAGTCAAGGATGACATCACCAAGTGGCAGAATGTTCTCAAAGCTCACAACTCAGTGGACTGGCTAATTGTGGTAGTTGAGAGTGATGCCAAGAAAAAGAACAAAACAAATATCCTTCCCCGAACCTCTATAGTAGATAAAATAAGAAATGACTTCTGTAACAAACAAAGTGACAGGTAAGCAACCTTTTACACGCAGACTTTTTAACCTGTCGCTAGTGGGCTGACTTAAAACCTCAGCTTTCCTGTGTAAGAGATTCCTTGCTCGTTTAAAGATTTCTGGTGCTCAGCATTCAAAGTGCTAAAGGGAGGAGCTTGTTTTCAATTCCTCCTGGATTAGTGGTGGCTTTTGAAATGTTTTAAAAACATTTCAGGTATACCGAAATCTCCTGACACCATGTTACAGTGTGCTGCACCTTGGCAGCACTTTTTTGTACCTGCTCAATGTTTGGTATATTACGGGATTATTTGGGCAAATGGTTTGAACAACTGAATCAATTTGCTTTTGGTTTCGAACTGCTTGGTTTAATCCGTTTGCCATAGGATAGCATTACTTCTCTTACCAGAAATGGTGTTCTGTTTGGATGAGAGACTTTCCTGCCTTTAAAGGCGTCTGTACTTTTTTGATTGTGATTATAGTATAAAATCTGAGGAAGGAAATGCTCCCTAAATAAGGCTTATTTACTTGTGAATTACTGTGATCTGTTAAGTGCTTATTTAAAAAAAAAAAAGTGAAAGTTCTAGCACATAGGATGTTTAAAACAAATTGACATCCTGCAAGAGTATATCATAAAGTTCTGTTTGAAAGGGCTTGGGAAAGGCAGACCATCTTTTGATCTAATGGATCTTGATTTCTGTCTTGCATTATACATGCCAGGAGTAAATAGTTACTGTTCTGCTGATTGTACTTCTAAGCAGCGTTTTTTCCTTTGATAGCTACAGCATTACTCATGTTTACGTAATTGGAATAATGTATCCATTATTTGCTTTTTTTTAAAGAAGAAAAAGGTTTGTAGTACTCATTTTGTGCAAAGTGCTTAGCTGTTTTCCATAAACTGTAGCTCAACGTGAAGCATACATGTAGAAGTTTAAGAAACAAACAAAAAAAGCAAACCACGCTACCTCCCTTCCCCCTCTCCCCCTAAACCTGTTTGTTGTTTGATTAGCGTTGAATTAGAAGCCAAATGTTATTCACTGTCAAACTGTCAGATGTGCCCAGGATTTAACTTTGCATTTATATGTGAATTTTGTGGTTTGTACCTCCCCCAAAACGATTTTCTTCAATCTCTTTCCAGATGTGTGGTACTTTCAGACCCTTTGAAAGACTCTTCCCGTTCTCAGGAATCTTGGAATGCCTTCCTGACCAAACTCAGGACATTGCTTCTCATGTCTTTTACCAAAAACTTAGGCAAGTTTGAAGATGACATGAGAACTTTGAGAGAGAAGAGAACTGAACCAGGATGGAGCTTCTGCGAGTATTTCATGGTCCAGGTAAGAGTCTTTTTTTGAAAGAAAGAAGTACTCGAGTTCTAGTTGTAATCATTTTTGATGTTCTGCTCCTTGTTTGAGATAGGAGGGCAGATGGAAGCTGGTATGAAAGCAACATTGTTCAGATTGACAGCCTGAAGAGGCTGTGCACTGTATTACAGTGTAACACAAACCTGCTGCAAACAAAGCCTTGGGAGCCTCAACTGTAACAAACACAGATTCCACCTAGAATGCCTTTTAGTGGTTCCTCTTGAATTTGGGATAAATGTCCTGTCAGTGTGATTGTACAAAGATGCTCAAACTTGTAATTGGTATTTAACGCAAATATCACTATGCTTTCTTTGCTGACTTTATTAACAGTATGTATGCATGGAGGTGATTTTTAGAGTCTGTTTTCAAGTAATCCCAGAGAGAGAATGCCCTTGAATTTCACTTTTTTTATATTTCTATGTCTGCTTTAGCCGATGTAGGGCAAAGCAAGAAAATCTTGTTTAGTAGAACTAAAATCCTTGATTCCTTTTGAATTTTCCAGTCTCTGTACTGCTCCTTTTCCTACACTAATTCCACCTCATCTGCATGTCCCTGATTTCATGTGCTACCGCTTGCATGTGATACATCTTGTTGTCAGACTCCTCCTGGCTCTCTGTGTACAACTGAACCTTTACTGACACTGCAGCGGTGTTTGTGCAGTGTAACAGAGGAGACATGATTACAGGACATGAGTATTCAGTAATTTACTTTGGAGCTTGAACTTTCAATGGATGTATCAGCAATACCTTATGGTGAATCAGGATGTGGATAGACAGCAGAATTAACTGCCACAGCTGAATGACTGTAGCTTTCTTGAGGAACTGCGTAGCATTAGGAGGAAATGCTGCATCCACTCAGTGGCAGATTTTTTTTGTGTGTGTGATTACTGTAAGGAGAAAAATGTTGCAAAAAATACTGCCTGGAGCTTAATGTGCAGGTGGAGGCAGCTTATGATATCAAACGCAACTGATGTCAGTAATGTGCTCATTGTCTTGCTTGTGTGTCAAAAGGAAGAACTGGCCTTCGTCTTTGAGATGCTGCAGCAATTTGAGGATGCGCTAGTGCAGTATGACGAACTGGATGCCTTGTTTTCTCAATACGTCGTCAACTTTGGGGCTGGTGGTAAGTGTCTTAAAATAAATGTTAACCACCTTCATTTCTTTGCTGTGCGTCTGCTAAAACATGGGAGTGCCTAGGGTACCATCCATTTCTCCATGTACACATGGTACGTTAGTGAAGGTGCACTAGGCAGTTTGTGCCCGTATTTTATGTTACCTGCAAACTCAGGTGTACGTCAGTATATCCTCTTAAAGATCTTGCCTTTAAACTTCAGAGATGAAAAGCAGTTTTTAATGAAAACCTGCATTTTGCTTTTATTCAATGATCGTTATAAACAGAGCCCTGAGCCTCTGTAATTACCTCAGTATCGATCTGCCTGGGATGCAACTGCTGCTCTCACAGCTCAGTGCTGAGTTACCTAATAAAGAGCTTCTGCAACAAATGCATCTGGTTTTGCTTCAAATTACGTGAGAGTCTTCTGTTCAGTTTTGTAGTGATTACCAAATATGTGCGTAATTTGCACTGCCGAAGATGCAGCCCTCTCTTCACAAAAAATTACAAGAATATCAAGTAACTTGGAACTGTTTTAATGAGTGGAAGTATGCGGTGTTACGTAACATCCTGCATCAGCTCTGTGTGATGCACCTGGTGAAAATACAGTGCAGCAAAATATATTTGTCCTGACTGAACTTGGTGGTCAACCTGAAAGTGAGGGGACCTATACCAGTGGTGGCTGAATATGAAATGCTTCAAGTGGGATTAATTGCTGAGAAATACATTACAAACTTACTGCCACTATAGTAATAGCAAGTGTGCATTTAAAACAAAATGCGCGTGGTGGTTGAATGTTCTGAAATGCAGTTGTTGACTTAGCTGTGGAATTCATTTTGTTTTTAAAGTTAAGACATGAAGTTGATCGAGTAATTTAAGAGAGTAAGCAAGCTTGCAGCCTCAAAGTGGGGGGAGGAAAAAGAGACTTTAATAGCAGTGCTTGATTCTTGGATATTAACTTTATTTGTTTAGATGGTGCAAACTGGCTGACATTTTTTTGCCAGCCAGTCAGGAGCTGGAATGGTTTAATTCTCCGAAAGCCAATAGACATGGAGAAGAGAGAGCTAATTCAGAATCAAGAAGCTACTCTGCTGGACTTGCGGAGTTACTTGTTTTCTCGCCAGTGCACGCTGTTAATCTTCCTGCAGAGGCCGTGGGAGGTTTCCCAGCGAGCATTGGAGCTTCTTCACAACTGTGTGCAAGAACTCAAGCTATTGGAAGTGAGTCTGTATAATATATTCCACTAAGCAAATGATTTTACCCCATGATGATCTAACAAGACTTCTGAAATTTAGGTGTTGTTCCCCAAAATACAGTAAGCACAGTCTATGAGGTTTTGAAATGATGCTGTAATACCAGATTGTAACAGTGCTATAGCTGAATGTTTCGTCGTGAGGTTGTCTTTGCAAAGAAATTGGAGACAGTGCATCTGAAAAACAAACCTGTATTCGGTTAAAATATTCTAGTCTTCATCTGGAAAGTTAACTTCTTAAGCTGGTAGGTTATTTATCTGCTTCTTGCCTGGATTATTACTGAGCTCTTGAAATATAGTTCCAATTGGTTTAAGTCTTTGAACAGTGTTGTGCTGAAGAAAATGAGGCAGGGTGGTTAATATGCCGACATGCAGGCTAGTAGTTTGCAACAGAGCGCAGGTCTGAGCTGTGAACATTACCCTAAAGTAGGGCTTCTTACTGCCGTGCAAGTGGATGCTGTTTTGATCCCATTTTGTGGTTCTTGTTTTAGAATTCCTTTCAGTTCCTGGTAACGCTCTTCTGTTTTGCATGTCCCTGTGGCTGTCTCATCTAATAACAGAACCAGCTTTCTAAATCTCTGAAGATGCTTCCTGCAATTCCCCTCTTCCTTCCCCTGCCCACCTCTGCCCCCCTGATGTCTGGAGCTCTTCTCTGCACCTTTTCTGTTCCTGTTTCTTGCTTACTAGGTGGTGATCCAAACAGAATGGAGGTGTTGAGGCTGTGAGACAGGACTGCGTATCTGTGAACGCAGTGCAGTTATCCCTGTTGTGATCCCCCTTCTTAACACAGGCACACCTCTTCCTACGGCTTGATGCCACTGACACGTAGCGGAAATTTGGACTAGTCTGTTCTTACAGTCTTCCTGAAAACTCTTCCAGTATTCAGGGTTTTTTTTCATGTGTTGTGCTTGTATGTTGAACTTTCTTGTCACATCAGTCAATCATCTAGTTTAAGTCTTAAAACCCATAAGAGTCTTTCTAAAAGGAACGTTTTTGCTTTGGTTATTAATGAGATTTTGAGATGCCGTTATTGTGATTTGTATTCCAGTTATGCTGATCTTTATCTTGACTGTTGAAGTATTCTGGCATCAAACTCTTCTCTCTTTTCCTGTCATGTTCTGGCTGATGATCCCTTCCTGGTTTTGGCTTTTGTTTTTGGTTTTGGATTTGTTTTGTATTTTTTTTCTTTTTTTTTTTTTTACTTTAATTAGTTACACATGACAAATATCATTTGATTAACATTGTAGTGAAGGATGCCTAGACTCACTTCTTTTTTTTTTTTTCCAGGTTTTCAGCCTACTTTTTAGTGTACTATTAATTTCGTTATTAGTTCGATCTGATGTCTCCTTACAAAAGCAGCAGTATGTCTACAGTGCTGATTTCCTAACTCTTTTTGGAAACTTAAGTCTAAGGAAAACAAAGTTGGAAACTTCCAAGTAGTAGTACCTACTAGTCCTCTTCTGCTTTTCTTTCATCCTGGTGACTACATCAACTCTAATTAATGTCATCACTGTGAAGCTGCTTAGTGATTCTGGCTTCATAAACTGATTTTATATGAGTTACTCAGGAGCTAGTAAAGAGATGGCCCCTTTTTTCTGATTTTAGAATTAGCTTGTCCAAGAGACTCTGTTATATTGTGTCAAGAAAAGTATTTTTCTGAAGTGTTCTCACATCTGACTTGTTTATATCCCAGTTATTTTTTTTCTATTCATCTTCAGGTCTCTGTTCCTCCTGGAGCTTTGGATTGTTGGGTATTCCTGAGCTGTTTGGAGGTCTTACAAAGAATAGAAGGCTGCTGTGATAGGGCTCAAATAGATGCAAATGTTTCCCACACAGTTGGTTTATGGAGCTATGCTACTGAAAAGGTGAGTAAATGAGGTGCTGCACTCATGGCATTACAACTTTGAAGGTGGCCATTTGTTCCTGTGGAACAGACTTTTCACTTTTTGTTGGGGAGCTTTAACGTGGGATTCTGTCTATTCTGGACCAGACACCCAGGTTTAGGACCCAGTTGCTCCAGAGGTGGGTGAGGCCTGGGAATTACTGGAGTATGTTCGCTTCCTTTCCATCCCTCCTCCGAACCAGAGATGTTTCATGTCATTAAACTTTTTCTAACGCTAACCCTCTCCCCCAATCTTTCCAGTCCTCCCCTGCCAATAGTTTGATAATGCTTGGCTAATTGAACTCCAAAATGAACTCATCCTTGCTGACTAAGAGAAGGAACATGTCTTTCAGTTATAGCAGGATTTGCTGACCAGGTTTAGGTGCCTTTACTATTCTAGATAGAGATTGCAGCAGTCTGTTTACACAGGTCATTATTTCTACAGCATGTTAGTATGCTGATGATAGACCTTGAACTTCACTGAAGTGGTTATCCTTGGTGGCTTCTGAAAGAGGCAAGTAAGTAATAACTTGCAGTTTTTCAGTTGAGCAGCCCTTGTCAAAAAGGTGGGGAAAGTCTGAAAGTTGTAAAGTGGCCTTCTCAGTGTGGGAAAGCCCCTTCCCTGGTAACATGAGTGCCTCTTCAAGGTCCACTTGTTCAGTTTCTCTGAAAGAGTCAGTGAAAAATGGTAATAGCTTTAGGCGCTGTTGAAAAACAATGTAGAAAGTTGACAGGAAACTTCAGAAACTAATGAAATACTGTAGTGTGGTCTTGGTGGATGATTTTGAAGACCAGTCAGTGTAAGCTTAATCCTCTTGTTTCTGCAGTCTGTAGAATATTTTCCAGTTCTTGAGATCGTAGTTCATGTTAGGAATCTTCCAGTGATTGTAGGTAGTCCTTGTCTTAAGTGTTACAAAAGCATAGAAAGACAATTTCACCTTAAAAGACTTTAATGCTTGAAGAAAGGAAGTGGAGGGGAAGTTCAGAATAAAGAAAATGAGTAGCTATTTAAAGTGCTGGTGGTTGCATCAGGTATTTCACGTGCTGCTTCTGTATTCCTAAAGGAGCTTTGTACCTTGGCTGGAAATGCTTGTGCTGTTGGTAGCTCTCCTAACTCACAGCTAAAAAGGGAGAAATTAGAGGATAATAAGTGGGAGTGAGGTGGAACAGACTGAATGAAATTCAGTTACTAGTGAGAAAAGTGGAATTTAATGTGGGTTGTGGTGGATTTTTTTTTTTTCCTTTTGATGGCCGCCCCCATTTTTTGTGGTTTAGAGCCATATAACAAGCTGAGACTTTTTTTGCTTAGAGGGAAGGGGTTACCCCTGATAGCTGGTTGAGTTATATACACTAAATGATACACTACCTCTAGGTATCAAGCATGCCAGCTGCTGTCTGGAAGGAATTTTGTGGTAGTTGTGTGATGCTGTTTTGCCACATACCAGCTGTGCTAATAGTCTCTTTTTTTTTCAAGGTTTTCAATTTGAATACAATACTTCGGGTGAATTTGCAAGCTCATCTAACCAGTGTCTGCATTTGTGTAGCTTTCAAACTGCTGTACTGAAACACAGATGCAGATGGAAATTGTCTCTGGCAGTAACTGCAAAACATCTCGAGCTTTGTCCGTGTTTATAGGGAGAAATAGAAGGATTTATTCTGATTTGGTTCTCTGCGTGAAGGGGTGTATGTGTGTGCACGTGTTCCAGTGCTGAGTCATTAACTTAGATTATATGCAATTTAGTTCTTAAGAACTAATTATAAGAATAATTAATTTCTACTTTAAGTGAGAACAACCTAATGACCTTTCCAAAGGTTCTCTATTCTCTTCTTTGAAAGCAACTTTGATACAGATTTTATAAGCAGTGTAGTATGGCAGCAGTGTTTTCCACAGAAATGTCTTGGAATGTTGAAAGCAAGCATCTATCTTTTCTTACAGTTAAAATCTCTGGGTTACCTGTGCGGGCTTGTGTCGGAGAAGGGACCCAATTCAGAAGACCTTAACAGAACTGTTGATCTATTGGCAGGGCTGGGAGCAGAACGCCCTGAAACAGGTATCGCCAGCAATGTACACAATGCGTTTTGTAACAACTGACCTTGTCTTAAACACATGGCATATAAATGCATCCATAAGAACAATTTCCAGATATCCCTGTGTGTATATAACCATTGATAGAACTCTTACTGTATCTTAAGAGGATTTTTCTTAATGCATCCAGTACTTGAAATTATCAGTGCACCTCCTACCTTTTGCAACTACAAGGCTTTTCCACTAACGGCCCATTTACCAGCTTTTAGGTAAATATTCCTGAACAGTGCTAGCTCTGAATAACATTTTTAATATTTCCAGACAAGTATCAAAAATATTTGAAAATGAAATGAAAGATCTTTGATCTAATTCAAGTAGGTAACCTGCAGCTGGAGCTATGGGGTGATACTATTTGAGTTGAAATGATGTTAACTCAGTGGCTCGACAGTCAAATTTATTTACTGATTGTGGGCTTCTTGTCACTCACAGAGGTGTTTCTGAAGGGAAGAAGCTTTCAGATGTTATAAGTGCTAGAACAGTTAGTATCTTTGCAGTGTTAGCTGGCAGGCTGGCACTTCACTTGCTCTTGCAGGTGTGATGATGTATATGATTCCTAATTCAGCACTATCGTGCCTGTTGTGTTTACTTAAAATGGGGTCTTCTTTCTTCTGGAAGTATTGGCATGTATTTGGTCTGGCAAGAACTTATAAATTGAGCAAGGTACCTCAGGGAAAAAGAAATTGGTAACCATTTTCCTTTAAAGCACCTTGTTTTAAGGTGTAAAAATGTCTTGACAGGACAATATACATTTGTCATACTGTTTCATAAATCCAGCAGTGGGAAGCTGTGAGAATATAACTCTCGGCAAAATACTGGTGGTATTTAAGTACAGTTGTGTGTGTTGCTGGGTTGAATACATGTCATGAAGTGCTGTATGGAGAAATTGGTGTTGCTGCTTGTCTTTACCCTGCTTCACTGAATGTCACTTACGTGTGTGCACACATTTGTGAAACAGCCTTCCTTGATCTTACTTTAGAGTCTGGGGGAGAAACTCATCACGTGTTTTAAATGTTGGTGGAGGAGTATTAAAATAGGGATTTGTTTTTGTGACTGACACCTCCTATTCTTTTTCCTGAAGCCAATGCATCACAGAGCCCTTATAAGAAACTTAAAGAGGCCTTATCGTCTGTAGAAGCTTTTGAAAAACACTACTTAGTAAGTACAGTCCTTGGTGACTTATGTTAGTTTGGGGTGTTTACGTTGTAGATTGAATACAGCCAAGATTGTCATACCTGAGAAGATGACATTAGGAATTTGAACATGTATTTCTGTATTTTGGTATCAAAAGTAGTTGCTTGCACACTGAGCGCACCAAGGCTGATCTGCTTTGCGACTGGAGCCCTGTGTGGGCCCCGGATCTCAATTTTTTAAATTGGGAACAAGGTGGCACTTATTTTTACAGGTTGTTATTAAAGAAAGTATCTCCAGAACACGTCATTTATGTGCTTTTCTTTGAGGCTAATTGGTCAGATGGACCAGAAGTGAGGTTTTTCAGAACTTCTGGCTGTACTTACGTGTTCAGTTCCAGCTCGTACCCTAGGATCTGCTAAATTGAGCAGTATCTTCCTAAATTTAAGAAACAAAGTGGGGCTTGCAGAGGTTACCAATGAAAGAATTGCTTATCCTATTTGTATTTGATTGCACTTCTGTGCAGAAGTCCAGATTATTAAAGATCAGATGTACTGCAAAAGATTGGTTTCTATGAAGTCGTCACATAAATATATACGATTTATACAGAACTGCTTTATTCATGTATTCAGTGGAGAAGGCAGAATTAGTTACAATTCCTATACACAAGTCGGATAATTTATTTGCATTTAAAATTATAATGCCCCTGAAAAGTAAAATGAAGCTCTTTAGAGACGCTGAAAGCGAGAAATGGTGAGCTTTTATTACCATAAAAGGCTTTTTTTTTTTTTTCTTTTTGGCTCACTGGCTAGTCTCATGCAGTGTCTTCAGAAACTTTTGTGTGACTGTCAGATCTTATGCAAACATGTTGGCTTGCACCTTAATTTGAGGGAATGCAGCTTTGCATTTGTATGTACAGCTGGTGTCCGAGACCTATCCATTTACACTGGTCGGTCAGGGAGTAAACTGGTTTAATTTGTTGTAGGGTCCTGGTTTGAGCTCTTTAATGGGGAAAGGAGAGCATGCAGGTAACTTTTTTTCAGGCTGTTTTTAAGAAACATCAAGAATTGGCTAAGAAAAGCTTTGGAATATTGTTTTAGGTCACTTTCCTGCCCCATAGGAATAGACGCTTTCCAACACATACTGAACAAAAAAAAAAAAGACATTTAAAAGTTCTTATGCAATCTCTTTTGAGAATAAGATAGCTCTTAATATGCTAACTGAAGAGGCTGCTATGAAAGAGGCTACTGGTTTGTAAATATGGTATGAAGTGTCTCCATGGCCAGAGATGGTTAGATATTTGAGAAGTGCGTTTGGCTGAATGCAGTGTGTACCAGGGATAGACCTTTCTCACAAAATTAGCAGTTACTGCAAGCTAAAGAGAAGTGACCTGTAGACAGTGTGGCTGCATGTGAAAGACGACTGAGAAACTTCGAGCCAGGATTGCAGAGCATCGAGCAAAACTGCGTTCAGGCACAGTTGGTAATTCTTTCAACTGTAGCTTAGTATTTTGTGTGTAATTCTATGTGCACATGCCGCTTCTACTTGAAGATGAAACTTCCATATACTTGATGGCATTATGTGCAGCCTAAGTGGAAGAATCATGTACTGTATGTAGGTCCTTTTGTTTCTGAAGTATTAGTTGTGGGTCTTTAGGTCAAGCTCCAATATTTTGCTAAATGTGTTCCACCAAGCTGTGACCTGGAGTGACACTCTGTGCTGTCTTGTAATGATCAAGTAGTGGGATGCAGTCACTGAGAAATGATAAGGCTTTCAGATAAGGCAGGAGGATTCAAGTGTGAAGAAGTACTTGAAACTGCATCTAATCATTCCTGGTTTTGAGTTGTCCTCATGTTTTTAATACAGTTTTTCTTCTTCAAATTATAACAACTGTGTTGCAAACTGCTCCAAAGTGTGTCTTGGGGGAAGAAGAAATCTAAAGGGTCTCATTCTGGTAATTTTGTTTTAACTTAGTTACTGGTTATGATTTTGTGTGAAATACAATGTAGCTACTAAAAATACACAGTGCATAACAACTCCTTTTCCTTCAAACAGGATCTGTCCCATGCCACCATTGAAATGTACACCAATATTGGAAGAATTCGCTCAGCTAAGCTTGTTGGAAAGGACTTGGCAGAGTTTTATATGTAAGTGAATGTTTTGGATGTGTTAAATACATTAACTGTGAAAAGCTTGAATATAATACTTGAGGAAAGTAACTTGTACTGCGGAAGGAATGTTAAAAAGTATTTTTTACTGTAAACATGCCCGAGGTTTCAGTGTGTATTTCAGGAGGAGGAGGACACAAGGTGGGGAGGGGGAAGAGAAGAGAACACTGGCAATCTTTTTATATTGAATGCTAATTCTCACCGCATTATTTAGTACTCTTACCTTTAACTGTCCTATGTTCTTCAGCCTGATCTTTTCTTCCATTAAGGAGGAAGGGGCCAGGAAGAAGACATAACTGCGTTTACTGTAACTTGCTTTCTTAACGTGGCTTCTGATTCGAACTTCAAAGTTTTCTAAACTGTACACACACACACTGCTACGCTGTGTGCAGTAAAATTCATTAAAGCACTTTCATTAAAACATTTTCCTGCTCTGAAATTATTGAGAAAGCATGTTTTTAGTCAGTGGTCGAAAGTCTGAGATGACTTCATCGTGAAAGCGCGTTTGTGGGAGGCAGCTTTGCCTCGCTTGCTCTGTCTTACGGTAGTTCTGCACACGAAGTCTCACTGACACGCTGTATTTCGGCTGGCTGCAGTTCTGCTGAAGTGACAGGCAGAAGGGTGGGCCAATACGTTGACCTGGTACCAGCACGATGAGTAGCATGATGGTTGGCTGTGTTCTGTGCTGCACTCACATACAGTGTTCCTCCCCCATGACTGCTTTTTATAAATGTGTAGAAACAGTTTTGATGGCTATAAAGACTCTCGTATCACTCTGTATTAATTTGTTTATTTTTCAAGGAGGAAGAAGGGTCCACAGAAGGCAGAAGCCTATCTTCAAGGAGCACTGAAGACTTACCTTGCTGAGGGCTGGGCGTTGCTTGTCACGCACACAAGAAAACAGTTAGCGGAATGTCAGAAACACCTTGGGCAAATAGAAAAGTATCCTCTTAAAGATGGAGCCAGAAAATCGAGGCTGGATAAAATGATACTTGGAATTGTTTTTCTGACATATCTTTGATTTTATTTAAGAGTAGAGTTAGCCAAATATCAAACAGCTAACTATTACTTGTTTCCATTGTTGCTGTTCATTTGAGGAGGGTTGGGCTATTTATTGTTATTTTTTTTAATGTCTTAATCAGTTAAAACCTTTTGCTGCTCTCAGTTTTAAATATGTCTAGGCTCTAGAGAGTGGTGCAACGTGGATAACATGGAGTTTGTCATTAGTTCAGTGTATCCATGCTGGGGTTCTCTTATGATTCTGCTTGTGCTTGATCATTATGGTAGTTTTTATGCCATAGGGTTTTTCCATTGGGTAAATACAGCATTAGAGCTTCTGCCTGAGTTAAGGACCTTAAGTTCTGGGCTTTCTTTACATCACCAATAATACCTTTTTTCCTGTATCTTACCTGGCAAGGACTTGCTGGGTAACTTGCCAATTGTAACTTTAGGAAGAAGTTAAAACACGGGCTTGGAAGATGACAGTGTTGTGGCTTTGGTGTAGTTGTTTTTTAATTGTTAATTTAATTACAGGTTTGTTTGTTTTTTTTTTCGTCTTAGCCTTTCCTCACGAGGGGAGTGGGAATTGTTTGCTTTTAAGTTGTGTAAAAGCTCTTTGCTTAGCCTTCGGTATATGAATGAAATCAGTGTAAATGCTACGTAAATGCTAAGTAAAGCTTTGAGAGAATGGTTTGGCCCAATCCTAATGTTTGACAGGCTTCACATTCTTCGCTTTGATACTCTGCATTATTTTCACACACCAACTCTGTCCCCTACAAATGTATATGTTTAAATATGAAATCCATCTCTGTATGGCTGTTCTGTTGCTGCTTTCAGGGTACCAGGTGTAAGTGAGGGGAACCGTCTGACTTTTTGTTCTTTTTTTTTTTCCTGTATTCGTTTTGGCATCAGAAACAGTGCAATTTGGATTCTGCTTTTCATTGTAGCCTCATAGCTGCCTAAATTCAGTAGCCAACTTAAGTAACATAATTCTAATGTAAACTGCCGTGTTGTGTGTATGATATTACATGTTATAGCAAAACTAGAAAATTTCGTTAATTCTTGATGTTTTGAGGGGAGAGAACTGCTTTCATAGCTGTAAGTGGAATTTCTTTGGGTGTTCCAAGTGGATTCTTCAGCTTAAAAGACTTCTTACTTCAAGACAGTTATGGAAGTTTCAAGTTTCAAGGAGAGACTTCATTTGATGGTCCTACACCCTCCCCGTCCTCCCT
>VXAV01011508.1:598140-609803 GCA_013399715.1 Alectura lathami
TGCTTTGATTTACAAATGCAAAGAGTCTGATAAGAAGTGAGCTGAAAATATCCTTGTCCTTAGTACAGGGTTTGTTCTAGAAGTACTTCCTAAATTGAAAATGCCATTCAAATGTTTTCTTCAAAGGCCAAGGAACCTGGAACGTACACTCTCAGGCAACTGTGCACTTCGGTGGGAAAAATACAGTTTGTCCTTCTTCATATGTATCCCATTGTGCAGTATGATGTGTATTCTCAGGAGCCCCAGCTGAAAGTGGAACCAATGACTGGTAGGTACAACTGCTACGCTGAAGTTGTTTTGATGAATTCTGTTATACTCTCATTGGAACTAGGTTGTGATTTTTGTCTTCAGTTTTATTCAAAATTGTGTTGCCTTACACTTAATTATGAGCTACCAGCCTAAAGTAAATCTCATTTTTTCAAATTACTGATCAAGTGTGGTGTCAATGATGCGGCTTGTTTCTCAACAGCTTATTTCAGAGCTTGGCTCAAATTTGAGCATGTAGTGTCACTGAAATACCAGGTGTGATTGGAATCCCCACATGGATTAGGAAAATGGAATAGGTAAATTTTTAACTGAACTGATTAGTTCTGTGGCACTGCAGTCTCTCTGGTGTTTAAGAAATACGTTGTAAGAACTGAGGTTCTCTGCTGGAGGTGATAAAGTTAGCAGAATTAATACTGAAAGCATCCATTGGTTTCATGGATGGCTGAGCATTGTGTGTTGCAGAGTTTATTATAGTTTGTAAGCTGAAGTTAATAGTGATTTTGTCTTCAGGCTATATTAACTGAGGCAGTTGAGTTAATATGCATTTGTGCTATCATCCCATTACAGGGGTTGCAATATGTGGTGAAGGAAAGACAGGGATACTGGGGAGAGGGGAATATACCAAATTAGCTGCTCTATGAAATTGATGACTGTCGGTCAGGTAGTTGAGAATCTGTGTGCACACTGGCATTCTTCATGTCTTGATTCTGTAAATAGCAGTTGGGTGTGACTGGCACCAGAGGTGCAAAAATATAAATCTCTTTACAGCCTGGAGAATTTAGCAAAAAGCTTAGCAAATTGTTTCGGATCATGTCATTCACTGAATTCTATGCTGCCAGAGCTATGTAGTGTGTGAGTCAGCTAATCTAAACCTAGGTCAGGTGCATAGCATGGAGAAACAGGTTGTTTGAACTTGAGTGACCAAAGCCATGATGGCTTAATGGTATGTAACACCAAAAGCCCGAACTTTTAAGCTCCCCTAAAATGTGAGACAAATTGCTTGCAGGTATTGCTAGCAAGCATTAGCAGTGTATTGTAACCAGCTACTAATGATACCGGGATCCGTTAGCAATTTCTGCTTTCTTCTTCAGACAGCCTTTTGGCTGGCATTCCGCAGAAGGTGAGATTCACCGTGACGACTGGTCATTACAGCCTGAAGAGTGGGGATGCTTTGCAGCTCAGTAATGCTGATGCCATGCCTATTCTGTACCATCCAGAGAGCAAGGCAGTGATCTACTCCAACACCAGGGGTAAGCAATGAAGTAAAAACAATCTTTAAATAGCTGAAAATTCAGGAATCCTGAAGTAAAACCGTAATGACACCAATACTGTCTTTTTCACTAGTTGTTACTGAGAACAGTTCTAGGGACCTGCAACTCAGTACTTCCTTCAGTGCTGAAACATCTTAAACTTCCACCCTCATAGTAGTACTATGAACTTTTCAGCAAGTATAGCTGGGCAACTTTTACTTTTGTGGATAAAATGCAGTAGGTATGGAGAAATAGCTGCTGGGTTCATGATTTTGAAGTGTATTGTATTGAGCTTTTATTGCTGTCCAGGCTGTGCTGTAACCAAACACATTTTTATTGTGTAGTCTAAGTACGTTTTTACTTAGTGCTCTGTGTAAACAAAATATTTCCATTAGCCAGTGTTACATTTAAACACGATATCAAGGGTTCTTATTTCTTTCCTGAGCTTGAGCACTAATTTTATCCTTGGCTGCTCAAATACAATCAACTTGTACATGAATGACAACAGTCTTAATGGACATGATACAATTGAGATTAAAATAGGCTATGTAGATGCACCCTGTGTATAGTATTAAAGATCCATGATAAGTCATAGAATATCCTGAGCTTGGATGGGATCCGCAGGGATCATGGAGTCCGGCTCTTGGCGCCACACAGCAGTACCCAAACCCAGTGTCTGAGAGTGGTGTACAAACGCTCCCTGAGCTCCAGCAGCTTGGGGCTTTGTCCGCTGCTCTGGGGAGCCTGTTCCATGCCCTGGTGCAGAGCCTTTTCCTGACCCCCAGCCTGACCCTCCCCTGACGCAGCTCCATGCTGTGCCCTCGGGTCCTGTCGCTGTCCCCAGAGAGCAGAGCTCAGCGCCTGCCCCTCCGCTCCCCTGGGAGGGAGCTGTAGGCTGCCATGAGGCCTCCCCTCAGCCTCCTCTGCTCTGGGCTGAACAAACCAAGGGACCTCAGCCACTGCTCACAGACCTTGCCCTCCAGAGCCTTTGCCCTCTTCGTAAGCCACCTTTGGATGCTCTCTAGTAGCTTTATGTCCTTCTTACATTGTGGCACCTAAACCTGCACCCGTTGTTCAAGGTGAAGCCGAACAGCGCAGAGCAGAGCAGGACAGTCCCTTCCCTCGCCCAACTGGCCGTGCTGGGCCTGATGCACCCCAGGGCACAGTTGGCCCTTTGGGCCCTCTGGGCACACTGCTGGCTCATGTTCAACTTGCCATCAACCGGAACTCCCAGATCCCTTTCCGCAGGGCTGCTCTCCAGCTCCTGACTAAGAATATTGATGTGTGTGTTTTCAGTAAATTGTAAATTTGTTTGAAATAAAAATGAATTATGAGAATAAGAAGGTGCAGGGCATTGCGAAAACTTCCATGTGTGAAGTAGCTCTTTAGCTAGTTTGAAGTCTGTTATCAACTCATCCTCTTAGTTCTTCGTTGAACATTGGAAGGGATTGCTACGCTGAATGTTGTGTTTACCTTCCTACAGCTGGAGGATAGAGATGTTGTGAACAGTGGTGTGAATTACAGTTAATATGAGAAGGCTATCAGGGAGCTAAATAGTTTCTCATTTTTGTTTCTGAAAACATGAAGGTCTTGCTAGAAGATGTTTCTGGTACCACATACTTTCTATGACAGTTAGCTTTTTAGACTGGTCGCCTTACTTAATTACAGGTAAGTGTAAGCTAGGAAGGGATGAATGTTATAAAATCACTTTTCCCCTTTCTGCATAACTACAGAAAAGATCTCAGAATCATCATTAAGGATTCAGTCTTCTGAAAAGATTACAAGCATCATTTTGCCAGTGGCTCCTGCATATCATGTGATTGAATTTGAATTAGAAGTCATGTATTTACCATCAGCCACAGAATCTGCAGTGGAGGGAGAAAACGCTACAAATAAAGAAGTTCAGAGAAAAAACAAAGAGAAGAAGAAAGAGGACAACTGTATGGCTACTGTTGATCAAAAAGTAAGATGACATTTAATATTCTTACTGTGAAATCTATTTGATCACAGGGGCGTGAACTTCACAGAATAGAAATGGTGGTGATGGTAGGAAAAACTGCTTGCATTGAACTAACATTTCCTTAAAGATGTGAATGCAAGAATCTTAATAAATGTTAAATCTAAAGAGTATATAAACAGAAATATACACTGTCTGCTATGTGGTCAACTGTTTCACTTGCTAGTACTCTGAATTTTCATGTTCTGGTACTGCCAGTTTTATAGGATGAAGGTGTGTTAGTGAAAGGTAGCATAGTGGTCTTTTAAATTCTCCTTTCTGACTCATGGGAAAGATAGTTCTGCCACTTGAGAAGCACGTATCCTCGTAAATGAATAGCAGCATGAAAAGGAATAGATGTAGACTAGCGTTGCTAAAGTGTGATGTGACAAAATAACTTAAAAAAATTCCTCCCTCCTTTCCCCCCACGTACAACAATTTCTTAGATGTATGAGCTGTAGGATTGGAAGAATGATAGCCTTCATTTCAAGAGAAACACATTCTTTAGGGTGCTGCTTAAAATTTAAAAATATTTTTTAAAATATTTTAAGATTGTATTTAATAAAGTATTATAAAGATATTTCAGTAATCGTTCTTACAGCACTATATTTAATATTGACGTCTTACCAGATGATTGGATTAAGATGGTGTTCGTATTGTCCTATATCTTTTTTCTTCTATTCCCCTTCCCTTACTTCTGGTGTTCAGAACTGGATGGATGGGTTTTCTTAGGAAAACTTCCCTAGGATTTCATACCCCGCTCACAAAAGAGCGAAAAACTAACATTGTTTTCAGATTAGTTTTTGACATACTGATTTTTATTTTTATGTTTATTCTCCCCCCCCACCCCAGCTCTTGTGGATGCATTAGATGCAGACTCTTGCTGAGCAAAGATTTGTTTTGAGATGATTAGAAAAGTGAAGTAATGATATCAAAGACCATTATGAATAAGAACTTTGTTCTCCTTTTCTTTCAGGTAACCATTGATTGCCCCTGGTCGATCTACTCCACTATTATTGCGCTAACGTTCTGCATCCCTTTTAACGCCAAGCATTCCTTATTGTCAGCTGGCAGACGGTAAGGTGCTCATTGAGTATTTCTTGTTTCTTTCTTCTTATAAAATACGGAGCTGGAGTTTCATAAGTAATGTTCATAGGTAATGTCTATAGCTGAACTGATTGTTTTTCTGTTGTCTTGCACAGTTTCCCACTGAAAGTTTGCATATTTTCTCTAATGCACTTTCATAACAACAAGATAAATACATGCTTTCAACTATCCCGGAAACAGGACCACAAGATAAACCAAGCTAACCTCTTTCTGTGTAGTTGCTTCTTTTCATTTAATAAGAAAATGTGTTTTACAGCCTTGTTTCTGCAGATTAATAAATACTGAGAAAAGTTTGAAAGAAATACCCATGCTGTCATGTTTTTGCATGAACGGTGCACTTTGACAGCAATTTTCTGGACATGTATTTTTAAAGTGTAAATATTCAAATCTGCTACAAAATTCAATAAGCTCTCATGTTTTTCAGGAAGTATGTGCAAGTCTGCGTACGGAATTTGTCAGAACTCTGTTTCCAGCTTTCAGACAACAGCCTGAAAAATTCTGCTGACTGTGCAGATTTGCAGTTGATACCTCTGAACACTCAATCTCAACAGGTAAAGATTCTCTTGGTGGTTTGTGAGCTTACTGACAGAAGAGTTGGATGAAACTTCCTGCTAATAATATTACTAGCAATTCTGCACGTCACCTTTGTGGTAATGCTGGTAACCGATGTTCAGTTGCATCTTTGTGGTCCTGAGAGTAACTTTGATTCTTTAAGAGGCTTCAGAAGGCACTTACATCTGCTGATGTTAGATTAAATTCTAAAAGACGCAGAGATTATGAGGTACGTTTTCAAACTTGTCTATGTTCTTGTAACCTTGTTTTCTAAGCTATATTAATGCCATGATGTAGAAATATAGGCATGCGCATGTGTGTTTCCTTTTCTTTCTCAGAGGAAGGAAAGATAATACTATAAACAACTTCTCTTTCAGGTCATATATAGTAAGCAATCGATCTTCTTTGTATGGGAATTGAAGTGGACAAAAGAGCTTCCTCTCTCCTTGCAGTGCCTGTTTTCAGTCAGCTTTTGTCCAGCTACCTCTGAAAAACAGTCTCTTACCTTGAAGCCGTTCACTTATGTGTTCCAAGTGGAAAACTTTTTTGTAAGTACTCTTTTAAGTATAGCTTATATTAACTGAATGTGGTTCGCTAATATACGCAAAGGGGAAGTCAAGAAAGAAATGCATTTTAGAACTTCTCTTTACATAGTGAGAGTTAAAACCATTGGAAAGCCATGGTTCTGTGTTGAACCAGAAAACTGAAGACGAGGTGGAGTTGCATGGCTTAGCCCTGGAATGGGACAGGGGGAGAACAACAGTTGTTTGAGTTTCCTTGATCTCGATTTTTGTTTCTTGTTTTGGTTTTGCTCTGTGTTTTTCCCTCCCCGGCCTTGTGCCATGCAGAATGTCCATAGGCTACTGACCGAGCTGCTTTTTTCCCTGGTGGCTTCAGACAGCCCTCTCCAGAGCAAACTGCCATTTCCAAAGATCTTTGCTATTGTAAGCATTTGAATTGTTTTTGTAGTGCTTGAGATGAACTGCCCTAATAAAATATTTAGGGCTTGCTAAGCCATTATCTTAAATCTTTCTTCTTTCCCTTTATGGGCAAACTTTGATCTGCTAGGAAGCTTAAGCTAGGTAAGACTTCCCATTAAAGGAATTCTAACAGCATTATTTGATCTCATCTCTAAATTCGGTCATGTTATCCTTGCTGATGATTGGAGAGGAAGTAGCAACATGACAAATCCCTTTGTCTGTATTCAGTGTCTCTGTTTTCTACCTGCTTATTACAAACTGGCACTGAGCAACAAGGTATCTGTTTACCTACTGGCATGTTACTAGCATTTCTGACACTTGTATCAGCATCCTTAAGGATCTTTGTTTTAAGGGAGCTAAATGTTTTGAACAGTGCCCTTTCTTCTTTTTTTTTTTTTTTGGTAGACGTGTAATTTTGTAGTAATTAAGTTAGTTCTTCGATAATATAAACACTTTTATTCAGGTGCCTATGATAGTAAGGATGATGAATGTTCTCCTGTATTACTTGGAATTTGTGTGACATGTCTGCAAAGTGAGGAGTAGAGAAAAATAAGTTTGCTTGAATTATAAGATTGGTATCCATTTAGAAGCATTGAAAGGCTGAAGAGTTAAAAGCTTGAAAGCAAAGGAAAAAATTGTGTGTTCACTGCTGGTATCAAAAATAGTTATATCAAATTTGGTTTTACTTAGCAATAAAATGAAGTGAACGTTACTCAACTGAATCGTGCGTTAAGAAGATGTAATAGGACATGGGTGCTAAATGCATAGTGAAGTTTATACTGGATCAGTGATCCAGTTTTGTTTAAACACAAATGAAATGCCCTTTCTTTTTTCTTGATACAGTACTTTTATTCTTCCTTACAGACATTGTACCACGTGAAAACTGAAATTTTTCCACCACCGGGGACAGAGTACTGTAAAACAGGCTCACTTTGCTCTTTAGAGGTGTCCATCACCCGACTTGTTGACCTCTCAGAGGTTGACAGAGATGAGGCATTGACAGAATCAGATGGATATTGCACAACAAAACTTATGTATGAAGGTAAGAATATTCTTAAGCACATTGATGAAATTCCCCAGTAGTTCTGCCTCAGTAATGTCATCTGTCAGACTTTCTATGCCATGTGTTCCTGTATTGTGAGTATGGCTTCTCGGTAAAGCAGTTTTCATTTCATTAGGTTGTGTGTCATGGTTTAACCCTGGTAGGCAGCTAAGTACCACAAAGCTGCTCCCTCACTCCCCCTCAGTGGGATCAGGGAGAGGATCAGAAAGATAAAACTGAGAAGACTCATGGGTTGAGATAAAGACAGTTTAACAGGTAACACAAAAGCTGCACGCACAAGCAAAGCTAGATAAGGAAGTTGCTCGTCACTTGGCCATCTGCATGTAGAGGTCCATCTGTGCTTTCAGGAAGACAGGGCTTCGTCAAGTGTAATGATTACTTCGGAGTACAAGCAACATAATGCTTAGATGTTCCCCCCACCCTTTTCCCCCAGCTGTTATTGCTGAGCAGGACACCACATGGTATGGGACATCCCTTCAGTCAGGCTGGGCAGGATGTCCTGGCTGTGTCCCCTCCCAGCTCCTTGTGCATGTGCCCCCAGCCCCTCACTGCAGGGCGATGTGAGGAGCTGTTGCTCTGCAGCAACTAAACGTTGGTGTGCAGTCAGCGTTGTTCTCATCCTAAATCCAAACACAGCACCAGACCAGACACTAGGGAGAAAAGTAACTCTGTCCCAACAAAAGCAGGATATTGAGAGTGTTTTATTCTTTCCTCGTTAATTTATCTTCAAGTGCAAATGCTGTTCAAACTGGATGGATACTTGTTTGAGGCCTGCCTATGGTTCCTTTGATGTAGGACTGTTTTCTTACTTTGCACAGCTCTTACCACAGAACCACAGAATGGCTGGGGTTGGAAGGGACCTTAAAGCCCACCCAGCCCCAACCCCTGCAGTGGGCTGGTTGCCACCCACTGGATCAGGCTGCCCAGGGCCCCATCCAATTTCACACACACAAGCCTGCGAGTTTTCAGATGCTGGAAAAATACTGATTTTTCAGGTGCTCTAACCCTATACTGAGGGTTCTGTTTGCTGAAGATGGTTTTTGTAGTGTTTCCTCTTTATTCTTGCAGTTGTTGACAACAGCAGTAACTGGGCAGTCTGCGGAAAAAGTTCCGGAGTGATATCTATGCCTGTAGCAGCTCGAGCAACTCACAAAGTCCACATGGAAGTGATGCCACTGTTTGCTGGATATCTACCCTTTCCTGATGTCAGATTATTTAAATACCTCCCTCATCATTCTGCTCACTCCATGCAACTTGATGCTGGTAAAGCTTTCTTGAATACATGGCTACTTAGAGAAGTGGTTCTGCTTCTTCCGTGGTCTTGAGGAAGGAGAAGGGCGAGGCAAGGAAGTGTATTGACCAAGTGCCCTTAGGTGCTTTTGGTACTTGCCTTCATTCACAGTTCTGATCTGAAGCTTTTAAGGCGCTGCTCTAACAGGCACGTTGATTTCATGTTGCAGCCTTAATCTGTGAGGAGAAATAATAAACACAGTATTTTCTTGCTTCCTTTAAAGATTACTGTGCAAATTAGTTATCAATTTTTAATCAAGTGGAAAATTCATTTGATAATGGAACCTCAGGATTAGAGAGTTGTCTGTTAGCTGCACACCTACTGCATCTCTGTTAGTTTTGAAACCCAGTTTTTGTAAGGATTAAGTCGAAAATAGAAGTGCTGAAAACTAGTGGCACATAAACCTCAGGAGTTTAAATCACTGCAGTGACCTAGAGTTCTTATTTGTGCTGTTGAGTAGCCCCAGAACTGTAGTGAGAACTCCCTCGTGCAAGCAACTTAGCGTTTGTCAGGAGAGCTCCAGAGCTGCCAGCGTGCGCTCTTCTGGCCCGTGACAAGTGTGAGGTGATGCTACGTAAATTTGCTGTGGAAACCAGCATCACTCTCACTGTTGAATCTGCCGCTGGCTAAAGCGTGCAGACTCTTACCTCAGCAGAGATGTTCAGTAGCTGTTAACACGTGGCAGGCTGGCTGTGCCTCCAAGCTCTGAAATAATTTCGAGTTACTTAATCACTTCACAGAATGAAATTGTGGGTTTTTGTTTTGAACAGATAGCTGGATTGAAAATGATAACCTGTCTGTGGACAAGAACGTGGATGATCAAGCTGACAGCAGCAGCATAAGGAGCAGAGGTAGCTTGCATTCTGCAGCTAGTGGGGAACACAAAGGTTTGCCAATGCCCCGCCTGCAATCCTTTTCGTCCGGTCAGGTCTTCAACTGCAGCGCGGGTATGCAAATACTTGTCATTCCCAGCAAGGACGACCACGTTCTGGAAGTCAATATCACGTGACAGCTTGGTGTGAAAACAAGGAGAGACAGAACCTTTAGAAACTGGATATGAAAGCACTTTAAAGGATTATGACCTGATTAGTCTTTGTTGCATCGTTTTAACGCTAAGGAGACCTATGGCACTCAACATTTACTGGCCATGGAAGCACCAGACAATTGTATCAATTTAAATGTACAGTGAAGCTTGTGTCAGCTAGTTTATATTGCCACTTCAGTATGTTTTGTGTAAGCTATTGGGTTTTCTCCCTTCAGTCACATCCTGCATCTCAACACAGGGCAACAGAAACAAAAAATCCAAATATTTGGACCACTTTTTTATTTTTGTCTGGCAGCTGATAGCTTTGTTTAATGCTTCCTACATATTTTAGAATTTAGAGTTGGATGACACAATTGTCCAAATCTTGGGTTTTTATGTAATTTACAGGCTTTTCCACACGTGCCAGAAGTACAAGAAAGCATACAACAACTTGTTCATTGACTTAGTAGTTGCTTTTCTGTTTTTTTTTTTTTTCCTTTTATCATTGTTACTTCCTATCATTGCCATCTTATATTAAGCTTCCATCGTTCGCATACTTAAATGCATGGAAGAGCTACTGCTATAAACAATCTTAACAAAATTCCTTAATTTTTTGAGGCTTTCTCCTTCACAGAGTAGACACTGTGATGTCACATATTATATGATTTTATTTTTTTGGGGGGTGGGAGGGGTGGGACTTCCTCTTGCATAGTTCTTACCAAAGAAAGATACTGATAGAATTTAATAATAAATTATTTGGCTTATTGAGTTCCCAGATTAATTTCTTTTATTAGCATTTCTAAGTGGCTTGGTTTTCTGCCCCAATTTTTAAATTGAGGCAAAAATTTCAGTATGATGTGATACTTGAACAGTCAACTTTTCATCAAAAAGGCTTAGTGTAATTATTGCTGATTAGAGGCCAGACTGCCGCATTTACGAGGGAAGAAAGAGGTTGGTTTGATATAGGAAAGCTTGCAGATGTAGAATAATTGTGAAGCAAAGTTGAAACATGTAACTTAAAGAATTTCATTATTTATATCTTGAAATGTAAATACAAAAAGTGTTTAAAAAAGAAAGTGTAATTTTTGTGAATGTTGCAAATTCACCTGTGACTGGAAAAATTACAACTCCTTCTGATGTCCTGCTTCTGATATTGAAACTTGTGCATTTGGTGTGAGAATGACCTTTTCTACTTGCAGTTCTATAATGGTGCATTGTGAACAGACTCCACAGAAGAAAACTGTCCCGTATCAGATATTTGTCAGTAAAGCTAGACATATATACATAAAAAGAGGAACTGCTCATTAGGCAAACTGTTTTTTTTTTTTTTTTTTTTTTTTTTCTAACTCAGGTTCTGCTCAATTTTAAAGGGGAAGAAAAAATCCTCTTTCCAAAAAAATTGCGATTAAGTTAAAGATTAAATAAACACCCTGCATTGGTCTGATTTTTTTTTTTTAAACAATGTCTGAATAGATATATCAAGTAGACCTGCTAGCTGAAAATGTTATCGTTACGCATCTTCTTTCTGTGAAGGAATGCCCTTTCTCTGTGGAAATCATACCATTTTATTACGGATAAAACCCAAAGCATCATTTAGTGTGAATGTCTGCTGGGATTCTTTGACTGGAAAAGGTGACAAGCTAGTGACTTTGACACTGCAGGTATTATAATGAATTCCATTTTCATGGTTTGCTATTAAATCATTTTTCACATTGGTCTGTAATATACTGTTAGATTGAACACATTGTACTAAGATTGTTTAATGAAATTGTAAGCGTTACAGTTCTAAATATACATGTTTTAAAAAGAAATCCAACTTCTCTGCTGCGGTGGTTATTTCCTTTCGTTTGAAGAAGCGATGCGTTTCCCTTAACTCTAGCCAGAGCTGCTTTCCTTCAGAAACGCATCCCCTTGTTTAGGGTTGGGGAATGCGTTCCTTTCGGCTCCGTGGGGAGCAGCCGCCCGTCCCCTGCCGCGGCCCGGCCTCCGGGCTGCCGCCCTTTGGGCGCTGGAGCCGGGCTGCGCTCACAGGTCCCTCCGCCTTCCCCTGTGGCAGGCTGGGCTCCCTCGCCCACACCCTCACCCACACCAGCGGGCTCCCCCGAGCCCGACTGGGACGGCGCCGGTCGGCTG
>VXAV01011508.1:615069-626336 GCA_013399715.1 Alectura lathami
TGCTTAGTGGGTGATTTTCTTTCTTTAGTATTTCAGACCAAAGGATAGCTTCTATTTCTATCAACTGCACTGGTGACTGGATTGCCTTTGGATGTTCAGGTTTGTAAGTTTTTTGGTCTATATTCATGGAAAAATGAGGAATGCTGTGGCAAACAAATCCTCCTGCCCTTCTTGACTCCAAATATGAAAATTTTATTAAGGATTTGTAGACTTATCTCCGTAGTGTCTGGATGTTCTGAAGTATGTGTCTCTGATCAGGTTGTCCTCACAGAACTCACATGATTCAGGGAACTCAGATATGAACTAGAATGAAGCCCATTTCCTTTGACTATGGCTCCTCCTTGGTGCACTTTATAATACGCTCTTGGTTTGGGTCTGGTCTCTCTGCCTTAGCCACTTGTTGCCCATGGCTGGATGTTCCAGCCTCTCCATTTCCGCTCATCCTGTGTTGGTTTGCATGGGAACCAAGTTTATATCTGTATGCAGCCCTGCTTTTCTTTCAAGTTCACCTGTTCAACCTGTTTGCATAAACTTTTTTTTTTTTATTATTATTATTCTTTGTTTGTTAGGTGCAAGTATGTGTTTTTTGGCTTGCATTTGCAGCTTTGCAGTTCTGGTGGATTCTTTTTGTGCTTACAGGTCTGGGCCAGCTCCTGGTGTGGGAATGGCAGAGCGAGTCCTACGTGCTGAAGCAGCAGGGCCATTTCAACAGCATGGTGTCCTTAGCGTATTCTCCAGATGGACAGTACATAGTAACTGGAGGGGAGGATGGGAAAGTAAGTGAGACAGTGAAATATGGGCTGAAGTCTTGACAAGAGAGTAAACAGCTCATATTTCCGTTCTGTGTAGAGAGCTCTGCTACTATAATTGATACATCTATTTTTTTGTCCTTGCTTTTCTTACGTGTTTTGATTTTACTCTGCACAGCATGTATATTTGAATTTGCTGTTACTGGTATCCTCTGCAGGTTGCATCACTTGCGCTTTTTAGCAGCATCTTGTTTGTAATTGTTACAGATGCAGCCACCGTAAACACAAAAGGATCTAATTCATCAGGTGTTAGTTTGTGTGTGTTTGGGGTGGTTCCACGATGCGTGGAGATGATTGAATTTCAGTCATCCCAGTTCACACCCTTCTAATAACAGGTTTCAATGCAAAATTCATGTCAAATTGCTTATAAAAGTACAATTCCTGAACGGATTTTTCTGCAGTGCACCATTGCAGAAGTTTGTTATTGAAAAGGAAAATTGTCTTCTCGTAGATTACTTGTATTGAGATGGAAGGCTTTAGGTGTACAGGTGCTTTTTTTGGGGAAAAGGATGTTTTGTAGAGTAATCCCAAAATCTCTTGGCTCTTAAATGGGACAAAGGTAGTATCTTGTGACAGTCTGAGGTTTTGATGGGGAAAGAGAGAAGACCTGCTGCTTCATGGTTTCTGCCCTTCATGTCTGAAATCTGCCAAACCCTGTAAGTCTCAAACTGCAGATAACGAAGCTTGTAACAGTTCTGTTTGGGGCTTCGCAGCTGTTTTTGAATTTGACATAGCTGTTGGCAGGTCAAAGTTTGGCAGAGATGTCCACCTGGTTGTCCTTGACATTTCACTTTGTTTCAAAAATGTCTCCACTTCGATTTCCTCCTCTGTTTGCCTTGGGGGGGTCTAATGGCGAGCTGTGGCTCCCTCTGCCTCATGCACAGAATTCCTTCCAACTGTAATGGAAGTCCCTTGTGCTATTGCAGAGTTCTAGGGCTGACTTTACTCTTCTGCCTTAGCCTTTCCTTCAGAAGTGATGGTGGAGATTCTAGGAAGGCTTTTCTCTTCTCTCTTGCAGGTGAAAGTGTGGAACACCTCAAGCAGCTTTTGTTTTGTCACTTTTACAGAGCATACCAGTGGCATAACTGCTGTGACTTTTACTTCCAGTGGTTATGTCATNGCTGCATCCCCAAAATGCAGTGCGCTACTGATTGGTGGTTTCAAGATGAAGCTGCACAAATACGGGCTGGCATTCTGTTGGTTCAGCCTTTGATTCAGACTTAGATAGTAATGAGGAATCTTGTCACTCCATCCTGTTTCCATGATCAAAATTTGGAAAGAACTTTTCTCAGAGAAGCTGGAAGTGCACTGTGATTGTTCTCTGCCTCTGCTATTCAGATAGGAAGGAAGCACCTGGATAGCAGAATGCTTGCCAGAGTTACAGTGGCTGAGCCATTACAGCACAACTGTGTACAGAGCTGGATGTGTAGACAAGCCTGTGCTGTCTAAATAGCAGACCTACACTGCATAATAGAAGAAAGCTCCTCTGTTTGGGTATTTGGGGCTATTACTTCTGCAGAATTAGTAACTCTGAGTCTTGGAATTGTGCTAAGACGCAGTGCATCTCATTTTGTACAAAGAATGTTTTTTCTGTAGATAGGTTAAGAGACTTTAAAAGGATTTCATTTTTCCTATTAAAAAATCAGTTTGTAAAATGCATGCGTAAATCTGAAATGTGTCTGTGATTTATTTTGACGTCTGCATCAGATACCGCAACTTCCGTACCTTCACTTCTCCACGACCAAGCCAATTCTCCTGTCTGGCTGTGGACTCCAGTGGTGAGATTGTGTCAGCTGGTTCCAAGGATTCCTTTGAGATATTCATCTGGTCCATGCAGAGTGGGAGGCTGTTAGATGTAAGGACCCCCAGTGCTGGGCAGAATGCATCGTGGTGATACTGAGTGACCTTGGGATGAGGTGGAGGGCTTTAATGCAACCTGAAGTGTTTTGTTGTGTTCGTAAGAATTGGAGCAGAGCAACGTTATTTCCAGAAACTTTTGATTTATTTCATGGAGCCTTTCCAGGATTTCCATAGGAAGTAGCATTTAGAATTTTGGAGTAATGAGCTCTTTCTAGCTGCTGAAGTAACACAAGTATTGCTGAAGTATTTCTGTGTATTCTCCTGTGGGGACAAAGAGTCTTCAGTTTAAATCTCCACCGTCTGCTTTTAGTTTGAAATTATTCTCTGCAGGGAGAGTACATTTAATAATGGAGGGACGCTGTCATTTGATGTTTTCAATTCTTAAGCATTATTGTGCACCTGATGGCAGAGCAGATGAACCCAGCAATTCGTACATTTAGTTTGGCACAGGTGGTGAAGACAGAGCATTGGTAGTATCTCAGCATGTACCTGAGTGGATTTCCAGAGTTTGGGGTCGAGTTCCTTTCCATGATTTCTGTTGAGAGGAGTAGGACCTCTGTGCTTGGAAAGAATGTATTACTGTTGTTCACAGTTTTTGTTCACCGTTGCTCTCCTGATACCAAGACGGATGTGGAGAGAGCATCCTCTTCCTAAGCCTTAGTATTGGTAGAGACCACGCAGGAGAGTGGTTATAGATGCCTCTGCAGTGGTAGCACTTCAGTGAATTTTCATTTTTAACTTTTGAAAATAAAATGTTGTGAATCCTCATGTCCAAAAATTACCTCAAGCATGCACGGACAAACTAGACGTAGCTTCATTGCTGTATGGAGCGGCTGTTGGATGCAGACAGTGTGAACTGCAGTTTCTCTTACCTAATTCCATGTTATCTTTTCTTTTATTAGGTCTTATCAGGTCACGAGGGCCCCATCAGCAGTTTGTCCTTTAACCCAATGAAGTGTGTTCTGGCTAGTGCCTCTTGGGATAAAACCGTCAAGTTATGGGATATATTAGACAGCTGCAGAACTAAGGAGACGCTGCTGCTGAACTCAGATGGTAATCTTAATTTCATCTCTTACCAAAAGTAAAAATAGTATCACAAATGAGACAACAACTGCCTGGACAACAGAACTTGTCAAATTACAGACAGGTGTTATTCTTAATAATGCAAAAAAAAATCATTGAATAGTTCTTTGTAGTACTGCGTTTTTAACCATTATTTAAATTCTTTGCAGTTCTGGTTGTTGCTTTCCGTCCTGATGGCAAGGAGCTTGCAGTTGCTTCTCTGAATGGACAGATAACCTTTTGGGATCATGAAAATGCGGTCCAGGTTGGCTCAATTGAGGGAAGACACGATCTTCAAATGGGAAGAAAGGAGCTTGATAAAATAACTGCCAAACAGTCGGCCAAGGGAAAGTAAGTAAACGAGACAGCAGTGGAAAAGGGGGTGTCACATTGGCATTTGCTTTGGAGTTGTCTTTTTCCAGTTGTTTTTTAAAAGGAGATTTCAGAGTGCATCTGCTTTATAAATATTTTTATTCTAACACCGGACTTGAAAAAGCTTCCTGTGTTGCCATCTGGATGTACCCATTGTCTCTTTACCATGTTCACCTGCTGACCAGCACTCTTCAGATCCCCCGTTCTTTTTCACTAGTCATAAGCTTGTGTTGCCAGGCCAATGTTAAGATTCTCATAACGGCTACTCATTTGATGAGTGTGATAGGTCTTCCAAGTGGGTGTGTCGTAATGTAAACATCAGCATGTAACTGTTACTGTGTAGAAACTCTTATTTTAAAAAAAGCAAATATGCTGTGGGTTTATTACAAGTTACTATGTATGGGAAATAATTTTTAAAGGCAACCTGAATTTATGTGCTGCCAAAAAGTCTAATATGGAAATCTTGTGCGCCATTCCTCTCTTTTTGCCTTGCCACTCCCACCTCCCTTTTCCTTCCATACCGCTTCCCCTCAAAACAAAATGACTTTTGTGAAAAACATGTACCTTTTGGTGACGAGCTGAGCCACCTTCTTTCTCTTTAAGACATGCCATGGTGCTTTTTTTTTTCTCTCTTCTCGCCTTCCTTGATGTTGCACAAGGTGTAACTGAGAGCTTATTCACTGGGTTGCAGCTGGCCATCAGTTACGGAAGTACTTCAAAAAGCTATTGAAATTTTAAGTTGTTTGTGATTCATACATAGTAAAGCACCAACAGGACTTGATTATAGTAAATGGTTTCGTTTGTTAACAACATGGGAACAAAAATCTCTGCTTTTTCAGTTGAATTATTTCTCTTCTGTGTATTCACACTAGTCATGTTTCTTTTGGCTCAAATGTGGCAGTGAAATTAACTACTTTCTTTTTTCTCCACCAGATCTTTCACTACTCTGTGTTACTCAGCAGATGGTCAGTCTATTCTGGCAGGTGGACTGTCAAAATTTGTCTGTATTTATAACGTCAAAGAACAGATTCTTATGAAAAAATTTGAGATCTCATGCAACTTTTCTTTAGATGCAATGGAGGTATGTGACTATAGCAGTCAGTTCCACCCCCCACTGTTTGGCGCCTAGTAGTGACAAACACAGAATTAAATTCCTTTGAAAGTAAAGCGAGTGATGAAAAATATTGGAAGAAAAACATTCCAGTAAGACTTTGAAATATCCCCTTATCTGGGAGGATGTTGGCTGCTCAGGTGTTCGTGTCAGGCTGTATTGGGCTGCTGTGCCAGCTGTGTTTCGTTGACAGCAGTGGCTGGTGAAGCAGCCTTTGGCTCTGCGCTGCTCTTTGTGCCAGCACATCTTTACATGTGGCTTAAAAGGATACCAGGAGTGAGGCAGCTGGAGAAGAACCCCGGAGGGATGCCCAAAAACTGGGGGAGGGGAGCACCCTAAGGCATAATTTGAATAACTGGCTGACTACATAGCTGTTAATGCTGGCACAGTGAGATTATGGAAGCTGAAGAGGTGAAAAGCAGGACTGCCTTTGAGGAAATTGTGCACCTGTTAGGCAGAATAACGTTGGAATAAATGCAAAGCCAAAATGCGAGCTGAGTTTTGTTAGAGGCCCTAAGAATGAAGCAGCCTGATTCTGATCTGTGATGGGACCGTGTTGCCCACTGTTCTGAAATTGTCGGTTCTCTCCAGGATTTTGGAAGAACTTCTGGAATAGACTACAAAGAAATAATCACTAAATAGTTCCTGAATGTTATGGAGCGTTTCCAGTTCATAAAGGTGTTTGAGAGGTGATTCAGCGCAGTGACTGGAACTTGTATGTTTTTCTAGGAATACTTGGATCGGAGAAAAATGACAGAATTTGGCAGCATGGCTCTGATTGATGAAGGGGCTGGAGATGAAGATGGTGTTGCGATTCCTCTTCCTGGAGTAAAAACAGGTATGGCTCTTGGCCTTGCTGTCCTGTCACTAGCTTTGTGAGGATCAAAGCCTTCAGCCCTGGAGCCGGGTACCAGATGTGAGAGGTTTGAATTGCCCAGCTGAGTTTTGTAGTTTACCAGAATGGTCTGTGGCCACAGAGATTTGTTACACAGGCTCCATGCTGAGCTGTGTCTGGAATACTTGTGAGACACAATTTTATTTTGCTGTTCCTTGCTTTGCCTCTGATCTCTTAAATGACACAACAAAATTTAGCCCCACCACTTCACTTAGCAAATTGTAGCTCTAACATCTCTTTGGCAGGGACCATGTCTTTTACCTGATCCAAGTTGTGGCATGGCCCACATGTTCAGCATAATGATAACAGTGTAGTCAGAACTGATAGGTGGACTGGGAACTTTTAGGGGATGTATTAAACCACTTCTCAATTTCTCTTTTAGGTGACATGAGTTATCGACGCTTCAAACCAGAAATAAGAGTGACTTGCCTGCGATTCTCTCCCACAGGTGAGTGCTGGTGATGAATATAGGATTTTTTCTTCTGTATGAAACAAATAGAAGAGTAGAGCAATGGAGGGCTAATAAAGAAGTACAAACGCCTTTGGGGGTCATCTCACTAAACACTGTGCAATGCTGCTAGGTTAGTAGCCCAGTCTCCTATGCAGTGGGTAACTAGGACACTTCAGCGTGTATTACTTTCAGCTGGTACTGTCCACAAGCATTGTTGTTGCTGGCAGGTCCACCAGCAATGCAGTGTCTTCTGTCTTACACCTTGTAAGCAGTGAAGAGTCATCTGCTTGTCGTTATTCCTGAGCTTACACCTGAAAAACACAGCTTTGTTCTTAAAAACTGCTGCTTCCTTTTCTAGGTCGAAGCTGGGCAGCCACCACCACAGAGGGCCTTCTCATCTATTCCCTGGACTCTGGGCTAATTTTTGATCCTTTTGAGCTGGATATTGACGTCACACCCAGCAATATACGCAGAACACTGCATCAGAAGGAGTACACCATGGCCATCGTCATGGCCTTCAAGCTGAATGAAAAGAAGTTGATTCAGGAGGCCATGGAGGCTGTACCTGCTAGCGAAGGTGAGTGGGTCCTCATGAAATCTGACCGAGCTAATTGTAAGCAGAGATGCGTAAGCAAAATAAGGTGAAGCATAAGGGGCAAAGTTTAGCTTTGGGGAGGGAGGAAAGAAAGTTAAATCATTCAGAGACTAGAGTCTTTTTACTGTTGCTGATGACTAGGGAGGAAAGGATGATCTTCTGGAAAAAAAATGTTGACCTTTTGGTGTTAACTTGCATTATAATTTTGCCAGTCTACTGCATGGTCATTTATTGACTTTTGGCTATGGAATTTGATCAGGTCCAGATTCATGTAAGGTTCTGCACTCATGTAAAGAATGCAGTTGATGTTAGAGGGGCTTAGCAAGTTTAGCATGACCTAGCAGTGTGCCTGTGTGGTGAGGAAGGTCAGCTGGGTGCTGGGCTGTACTGTCATGAATGTATTGAATGTATTGTATAGCTTGGGGGAAGTGGTTAGTCTCCTGTATTCATCAGGTGTGAGACCTTGTTAGGGGTTTGGCACCCCGTTCTCTGGATACGCTAGTACAAAACACTTTTGGTGTTCTGAAGCATCTAGTGGGGGTGCGTGGAAAACTGTTAGGGGGACAGAGTGCACTACGAGCAAGGAGAGGCTGAGGGAGCTGGGTTTGTTCAGCCTTTACAGGTCAAAAAGGCCAAGGGGGAGTATTTCTACCGTTTTCAGTTAGAAAGAAGGCAGAGCCAGACACAGAGGTACACAATGAGATGACAAGAGGTATAAATTTGTGTAAATATGCTCCTCTTAGAGGATTGTGTTCACACAAACCAAACAGCCTCTCCGCATCCTTTCCTATGGTCTCTTTCATGTTATTCCAAATAGTAACGCAGCACTAATCTGTGTTGTTTGTTTCCTGTTTGCACAGTTGATGTTGTCTGCTCAGCACTCCCAGATCTTTATGTGGAGAAGGTGTTGGAGTTCCTGGCCTCTGCCTTAGAGATATCTTGTCATCTAGAGTTCTACCTCATTTGGGCTCATAAGTTGCTCATGCTGCATGGACAAAAATTAAAGACAAGGTGAGCTCTTGTGAAAGTGAAGAAGCCGATGGGCATTTTAGAATTCCTTTCAGTTCAGGGCTTTGCATTAGCGGTTACTGGTGTTCTGAATAGACAGCAGTTGAAACTACTTTTACAGCTTCTTTACTAACAAATGTGTGTGAGAATTGGGATGTGGGATAGGATTTGTGAGGATAAATTGCAAAAGCATTTTTTAAACACTGCAGGTAGAGCTTTCCATAGCTTGCTTAGCCTATAAATGCATCAAGACTTCAAGAGCGCTAGTAGGATTTGGGGATTTTTTTTTTTTTTTAATGGTTATGTACCTTAACTGAAGGAGAATGAGCACATACTGACTGCGTTTGATAGACGTAGCTTGTGATTGTAGTGTGCACCACTAGCTTATTTGTGCTCTGATTTCTTACGTTGGTCTTCAAAACTTCATGGGCCTGCCCTGTGAATTGGGTTCAGCCTACTCATAGTGTTGAGTTGGTAGACTTCTTGGAACAAAACCAGGCAAGTTGATGAGGGGTATGGTAGTGAGAGGCAGAGTCATCTGATTAAAAGTGAAAAGCTTGTGTTTGTTTAATGTCAACTTTTAAATGTTGCGAGATATACACGTGTACTTGTTAACATTTTCAGAATAAAGAAAAGTACTAGATTTCCGCATGAAAATATAAATTACATTGCAAGCTGTCTGTTTTCTCTGTTTCAGGTCACAGAAGCTGCTCCCTGTGATTCAGTTTCTTCAGAAGAGCATCCAGCGTCACTTTGAAGATGTTTCCAAGCTGTATGTATTGCCATATTTTTAAAAGTTTATATCAAAACCCTTCACTGCGGCACGGAGTAATTTGTGGGATGATAGTGCAGTGTTAGCAGAAGTTTCAAGACGTTCTTCCTTTAGAGGTGTTTGTATTTTAGGAGAAAAATGGAATCTTGTTTCTGACAGGCTCCTATTTATCTTTACAGCTGTGAATGGAATATCTACAATATTAAATACGCGTTGGCCGTTTCACAGCAGCGGGGCATGAAGCGTCAGGCAGACACGTCGGTGGACGCAGAAGACTTGGAATCCGACAGCGATTACCTGATGCAAGAAGATGGTTGTAGTTCCTAGCTACTCTTGACGAGAGAAATCCTAAGACAACGTAAACTTATGCAGTGGTATTCACTGAGACTGAGCGGCCCTCATAGTGGCATAATTTCTTAACAGTGTGGATGGAGTTACCTGTGAGTTACAGAAGTGGGAGAGAGGTGGGACAGACAGAGTGCCTTCGTGGTGCACTTTGTGTAGCCTCTTTCAGTCACACCAGTGATTGGTTGCTTCACAGCCTTGATTTCTTAGCTGTTTATTGCTCTTGATTTTAGATAAGACAAAAATGTGTTTTTGTCAGTGGCGTTAGAAGCATGACTGGAAGAAATGCATTCTCTATTAAAATCATGTTGTGTATAGATAAAAGTATTGAGAGCTATTTCTAATGTGGTCTTGTCATACTCTGTGATGGGCTCTTTATAACTCTGTTTTTATGACGTTCTTAATTGGAGGGCTGTGTATAGCTCTCGACTGGTTAGAAATTTTATTTGGTTTTAATACATGCATAGCATTGGACCACTGTTAGGAATAAGCGGGCCCATTCTCCTTGGTTCTGTAACTTCCAAAGCTGATGAAGTTCCGGTAATAAGGGTAAATGATGTACCCCTGACAATGGATGTGGGAACAAAGTCACCGTGCTGTACAGCTTCTGCAGGGTTTTAACGATCTGATAGACTGCAGTAAAAATCTGGCTGGAAACTGCCAACCCGTTCTTGCCTTTTTTTGTCGTTTGTTTTTTTTCCCTTAAACAATGTTTATTAACATGAAGATCTGTAACGTATTTTCTTTGCTAATGGGAATTGGCTAATAATGACATTGAGGTTCTGAATGCAAGGATCTGTATCCATGCTTGTGTCCCTTTCAAGCCATATGATGGAAGGGCTTTGTTGATAGTGCAAATAATAATGAGCCAGAACTGATTTTGTTTTTTGTGTGTTCCATTCTTCAGGATTTCTTTTCTGGTCTCTATCCACTATGTGAAGAGGAGTTGTGCTGTTTGTGGAATAGGCTAACACTTTATCCCTAAATTTGTATTTGTCTCTTGGGTTCACAGTATTATGAAACACAAACCTGGAGAAAATCGGGCCTTTTGGAACAAGCATCTTAGGGATGTGGTTCGGGATTAGTTTACTCTTCATCTCCAAAACACAGACGATTAAAATTTTGCAAAAAGTATGCTTTACAAAGTGCAAGAGGCTTGAGAGGAGGTGAGGGCGATAGTGCAGCATCTGTTCTTACGTGTATGGATGCATTCCACTAGTCATTTTCCTTGAGCTGCAACAAACTTTTAGGCTATCAAGACAAATTCCATGGTGTGCATGGAAGGTTCAGGTTTTCCAGTGTGTCCTTCCACATCAATAGGGAGAATAATGGAAACTGAACTCTGGGGTTTATGTCTGGTAGGTGCAGTTTGGCCCGATCCTTGTGCCTGTGAGCACAATTTGCAAGTCGGACAGAATCACCTCTGTGGAGTGGGGCCAGGCATTGGTGCAATGCTGTTTCCTTGCCTTCTGCTGCAAGCTTGCAGGCGTGACCTCAAGTGGCATCTTGGTTGAGTTAGATCGGATCCTATATAGGTGTCTACTTCAACAGGAATTTTGCTCTCATGTAGTTTCTGTAATAAAAGAAGAAAACAACAAATGGAAACAACCACCACCGAACAGCTTTACCACAGCTGATTGAAATATACCAGGGGAAGAAACTGGGGAAGAGAGGAGAGCGGTGATGAAACCTCGCTCTGTGGAATCATTGTCACAGAAGACTCTGAGTCGGAAGGGACCCCCAGGGAGTCCAACTCCTGACTCCGCATAGGACCACCCAAAAAACGCTCCTCGTGTGCGATTGTCAATAATATTTCAAACAGCGTGTTTAGTCCGCGCAGCCCGCTACCACCTCCTCGCTAGCCCCCCGCCCCGTGTCCCTGGCAGAATGGACGTGGGGCCCCTCCTCGCCTCCAGAGGGAGCCCCGGCCCCCGCCGCCGAGTGCGCAGCGGCCTCCCGGCGCGGCCTACCCGGCTGCGGCTCCCCG
>VXAV01011508.1:626587-671970 GCA_013399715.1 Alectura lathami
GGGGGTGGCGTGTGTTGTGAGAGTGGGGAGCAGAGGGGAGCGGGGGGGGGGCAGAGGAAAGGGGAGGCTGCGTCTCGGAGTTCTGGAGCGCCTCAGGCTGGGCTTGGAGCTCATGCTCTGTACAGTCGGACAGCGTGAAATATGCGTAAATAAGAAGGCGCTGCTTGGGTAAAGGAATTTGTTTGGGGCCGAGTTGCCTTAGGAATGGGCAGAATGCAGATTCAGGTGTCTGAAAGGTAACAGTAGCATGAATGCTGTCGTTTTGGTGAACTGCAGCCTTTTAAATAGAGACCGGGAGACCAAGTTTGTTACTGGCTTTTGTGACATAAACTTCTGATGGGGCCCTGGGCAGCCTGACCCAGTGGGTGGCAGCCAGCCCACGGCAGGGGGTTGGGATGGGGTGGGCTGGGAGGTCTCTTCCAGCCCCAGCTATCCCGTGGTTCTGTGACTGTAGCAGAAGGCAGATCTTGTCACCAGAAGGGTGCTGGAGTAGCAGAAGAGAACGGTGTTTTGGTAGTTTGATTTTGATGAGTTCCAAGAACGCTTATTAAAAAGCGTTGCTTACAGAAGATAACTCCAGGACAGCTGCTGTACGTTTATTCTTTCTACAGTAATTGCAACCTGGAAAAAAAAGTTAGAAAGTAGAAGGCCACTTGTAAATGTCAGAGCAATGAAGCTGCCGTTATGGTTTAACACGGACAGAAAAACATTCCTGGACCGATTTGGTAAACTGATGGCAGGATGTCGGCTCTGTGATAGTAGAGGACTGGTTGTGGTGAGCTGAATGCCCCTTCAGGTCTCACGTTGCTAAATAAGAGTTTCACTTGAGTTTCTGGTCGTGTATCTGAGATTAAAAAACAAACAAAAAACTTTCAAGTTTCTGAAAAACAGGTAAAACTGGGAGAGTTTTGTGAGTAAATGGACACTTGTCAGCTGGATTTTTGTGCTTGAAGAAACCAATACCAAACCCCACAAGTGTTCATACATATACTTTCAGGAACTAGATAATCCTTTGTGTTTTTTTGTTTGTTCGCTTGTGTAATCACTTTTTCCTTTTTTTTTTTTTTTCTCATTTTCTCCTTTCTTCTACTTTGTGAAAGACTCTCTCCAGCCATACAAGAGCAGCTTATTGCTTTGTTCTTTTTATTCTCCTGCACATATAAACAAGCTGCAAACATTATGGCCATGGTAATAAAGAAAAGTATGGTTTTAAACTGGATTTAAAATGATTTAACTATTGATCTCTGATCCTTAGACAAAATGCAGCAGCAGATAGCTTAGCTTGTGCCACCTGGAAGTGCACATCAGTCCCACTTGGTTTTGATGTGCATCTAGATGGCAGCATGTTTCACACTTCATAAATGAGATGTACGACACCCAAAATAACCCAGTTTAACACACCTGAGGATATTGTGCCAGCTACAAACTCTGAGGAACAAATGCAGAAGGAAATAAATGAATGTTGGTTCTCTTTGAGCCCTGTCTGTCTGTGGTGGGTAGCTAAAAATAGAGAACGCCAGTTCTGCTGTGTGTCAGGTGGCAGTGCCAGGACTGATAATATGGCGTTGACTGGCTTAGGAAGGAGCTGGTTACTAAGTTATTGGGGTTTGTTTCATTTTATGGTTTTTAAGTCTAAGGAACTTTTATATCACTTGAAATACTTCCTTGTTTTTTCCTCTTGCAGGTCCTGTCTGGTTGTGGTGTCTACGATGGCACAGAAATCCACGAGGCCTCTGCGTAAGTTGTTTTATGAAACCGTAGGCTCCAAATAAGTCGTCTTTGAATTCTTCTGAATTCAGTTCTTCTGTCCCTGGTGTCAGAAGATTTGTGATAGTTTTCCTTCAGAGTCCTGTCATGGATTCCTGAAGCTTTTGTCAAAGCACAACGGGGAGCTCAGGCTGCAGCCTGCAGTACTGCATCCTTGCAGTACTCAGTGACTATCCGAAGATGCAGAGCCCTGCAGGTGAATCCAGGGCAGTGAGTCTGAGAGAGACTGCCTTTCCTTCAGAAACAGAAATTCAGAGTTCTAGAATCAGTTCAAAGAGAGACTTCATAATTTCACAGTCATCCTGAGTTTTCGTTCCTGGGGCCAGATTCAACTCTGTTAATTGTTAATGCTCAAGTTGAATTATTAACTCTTAATACTTGTTCCTAAGAGATGCTTCACCTAGATTAAGTGTGCCAGCAGATATGCTAACAGTGGGACTCTTCTGTATCATATCACCTGGGGACTTGCAGTGGGAAAAGAAGTTCATATGGTTCCTGGTGGCTTGCCCAGGGGCACTGAGTAAAGAAACTTGTCCTTAGCTTGCCTGACCCTGCCTCCTAAGGTTTTCAGCACATTTATCTCTGTTTTTTTAGCATACTGGTGCACCTTAGCCGTGGGGGAGCTGAGGTTCAGATGTATGCTCCAGATGTTCCTCAGATGCACGTCATTGACCACAGCAAAGGGCAACCAGCTGAAGCTGAGTCAAGGTAAAGCCTGTGTGTGATGTGTTTTCTGTGACTCCTGGATTTTGGCCTCCTACAAGCTTAGATGTTGTTCAGCGGTTGCAGCCTCTAACTGAACTTGGAGCACTTCACTGGCTGGCTTTAATAGCTTTATGCTAGCTGGTGTTTTGTTGGAGATTTAAAAAGTAAAAAAAGAACTTCTGGAGGTGATGATATGCAGCTTCTTAGTGGCTGTGTTTCCCAGTGGTGGTACTTCCAGTTACTGGGTGCCATGGTTCTCGCTCCCTCCCTTTCTCTGCCAAAACTTTCTTGATGCTTTTCTGCGCACAAGTGCTTAATTTGTGTCATTGCTTTATTTCTGGTTCTTCAAGGAATGTTTTAGTGGAATCTGCAAGGATTGCTCGTGGTAAAATCACGAGCCTGGCTAAGCTTACTACAGCGGACCATGATGCTGTGATATTCCCTGGTGGATTTGGAGCTGCTAAAAACTTGTGAGTGCCAATTAAATATGAGACTCCTTCTTTATGATTCACACAATGAAGTCAAGAAGCAACACATGGCCTCAATTAAAACCGCAACTGCAACATTGTGCAACTGCTGCTCAATGAGGAAAACTCCTTTCAGAGAGTTGCAATGAAGTGTTTGGTGCTGTTTGTGATGGTTTCCAGTTAGAATTCTTATTGGCACTATTCTGTTTTCATTTTTCCCAACACTATTGGTGAGAGTTTAGATAAGGCACAAGATGTCATTTTCCCCGTCACCTGTGTGGTGATTCTTTTTGAGGCTGACTGAGGCAAGTGAAGGTAAAAGTTCTTCAGTTTCAGATGCTGCTAGCATTATCCGTCTGTTTCTTCACTCCAGCCTACCAAAAAGTCCTCTCTTGTGTTGGTAACAACAAAACAATGACTAGTTAAAAAAAATAACAATAAAAAACCATGTATTAGCCATATAGAATTCTAGTTGTCTTGTTCTTTAGTTGGCTTTGAGAAATTTGAATATAATCTTCCTTTTCTTACGGGTTTTTCTTCTTTGTTAATATTGCTGTTCTGCTTCTCAGTAATCCTAGATTACAGCTGATTTGGTAGCTGTTATGTCTGGATGTTTAAGGAAGGAGCTTTCGGGCATACTGAAGCCTCAGAGGAAGTCATTCTGGCTGAAGCGGTGTCCAACATTTTTAGAAAGTATTATGTTTGTACTGATCCTCGAGAGCCAGACTCGGGGCAGACAGACAGATATCCCTGTGTGAGGTTTATACTGAGGTATGTATAAAGTTTCTTCTTGTGGCAGATCTACCTTTGCTGTTGATGGGAAAGATTGCAAGGTGAACGGAGAAGTTGAACGTGTCTTGAAAGACTTCCACAAAGCAGGCAAACCCATTGGGTATGTATGCTAGTTGGAGAGGGGTGTTTGATCGCGTGAGCATGGGGACAGGGTGTGCTTTGTGGAAATGTGCGGCTCTTATGCTGTTATTATTGGAGCAAGAAAAAAAAACTCTCTGTTTTTCTTATCAGTTATAGATCATTTTCAAAATGTGTTTTTCAAGATGCGCGCGCGCATGTGTGTAGGTGTTTGTGGAAGAAGAGACTAAGAAAATGTTGAGTGGCAGTTGTCTTGTGATGCATTCCAGATCTGTAAGACCGCGTCCATTCGAATCTTTTCGATCATGACCAAGTTTTGAAAGAGTGCCGTCATAGAATTGTTCTTTGTAATTCCTTTTGTTGCAGTCTTTGCTGCATTTCACCAGTGTTGGCAGCAAAGGTTCTTTCTGGCGCTGAAGTAACTGTGGGCCATGAAGAAGAGGAAGGTGGCAAGTGGCCTTATGCTGGAACTGCAGGAGCCATTAAGGAACTGGGAGGAAAGCACTGTGTGAAGGAAGTGACTATATCCTTTCCTGGTAAATTCTGTGTTGAGAATTCGGTAATGTGTCGTTACAGCAATGAATAGATGCAGGGTCCGTGCTTTGCCACCACAGTTTAGTGGGAACGTGTGGTGTGTAGCAGCCAGCATGCAGTATGGTGGATGGTGAGAAAGCGTTGTCTTCTGTACGCAGCTGTGCAGTTTGAAGTTCTCAGGCATTGCCAGAGAGCTGCCTTGGACACCTGGTAGCGCAGTCAGGCCAGAAATGCTGAGTGAATTTGTGCATAAAACTGGCATGAGTTACAATTGGTCCATTATCTTCGAGATTTTTTTTCTTTTCCTGAAGGCTAAAGCTGTCTTCAGGCTGTACTCAGAGGCATTTTACTGCAGTCGGTAAGTTTCATCGGTTTTCTTGTGTTTCTTGGTGCTGTCATTCCTACAGAGTGCTCTTGCAGTGCTTGTATTTTTGGCAAAATGGCTTCCAGTAGCTCGGATTATAGGTTGCAGCCGAAGAGCGTGATGCATTTGAAGGGATTCCTTTGTGGGGTGGTGGAGTCGTAAGGTTTTGTCAGGGATGGCGTTTTGTGCAGACAACATCTGCAAGTGAGACGTAGGCTGTGTTTTCCTTAACTTCCTTTTACGAAGCTCATGTGGATACAAAAAACAAGGTGGTGACTACTCCAGCATTCATGTGTGAAACAGAACTACACAATATCTTCGATGGCATTGGGGCCATGGTAAAGAATGTGCTAAAGTTAACTGGCAAATAGTGTCTGTTATTAACATGAAAACTTCAGACATGTTTAAAGTCAAGGTGTAGTATTAAAAGTGATATGGGCCAATGGAAGTATTTTCACCTGCTTGTCCTGTTCATAGTCTCACAATTGCTGATGTGAAGCTGATTGATTCCCAGCTGTGCTGCTGGTTTTTCCGTGAGCTTCCCGAAAGAGGGGCTTGCAGAAGGGCTCACAGAGCGCAAGCGATCTGGCCTGAGACAGTGTTTTCCGGAGCTTTTTTGGCTGGAAGGAGCTGTGCTCATCACAGTCATCACAGCGTGCCAGCGTCAAATCATTTCCAGAAATGGCTGAAGTTGCTTTCAGAAACTGAGGGCAGATGTGTTGTGGGGACACAGCAGGTGATGTGGCAGTGCATCTGGAGGGGAATTAGTGCGTAGGTCATTGCTTCTGTGCTCCGGTCTGCATGTGTGAGCTAAAAGCAGGGTCAGCTCTCAAGGGAATACACATCTTCCGCATCCTAATGTTAGCATAACGTTAATTAAAAGATTGAAGTTTTCTTCTTCCGTCTTAAAGAATCCTGTTTTCACCAAGGAGCCATTCTGATAGCAGCACGGTAGCTGTTGCAGAACCAGCACTTTGAAACATTCATCCACTGGCCCATTGTAGCTAAAAAGGTCGTGAAGTGAAGGAGAAAATATCTGCTGATGCGACGCACAGTTTTTAAGGGTAATGTCCTTATTAAAGTAGTTGCATGACTAGCAAATGGGTAGAAGAATGAATCTCAAATTATCCTCAATGTCCCTGCTTTAGGGTAATAAAGCTTTCTCCAAAGAATGTCTGAAATAATGATGCATAAATAAATTCATTTCTGCCTTTATGTCATCCTTGTCCTTCGTTTTTGTTTGGTAACTGCCTGTGATCATTTATGCTGGTGGGCGTCTTCTGGTTTTCAGTTCTCTTTACATCTCTGAGACTTTTTTTACGTATGGAATCCAGCCAAGTCTCCTTCCTCCCCCTCCAAGTCACTTGTCACCTTTCTATTCATCACGAAGCAACGTTTTTCGAATTAACACAAATGAAAAGGCACCCTTCCTTTTTTGTGACAGACAAGCTGTAGGGAACCCCTGTCTTTCAGACTGGGTTGGAGTACTGTGAGTACTGTCTGTGGCTGAAGACTTACTGGGGGTATGGAACGACAGTTTTTACAGAGGGGAAGAAAGGAGGAATGAAACTGAGAAAGGACATTCTCAGTTTGCTCGGTGAGTGTTCATGGAAAATGTGTTTGTGCATCTGGAGCCTTTTAGCATGTGGTTTGTTTTGTGTCGCTAAAAGTCATGTTAGGATTTAGAAGATCTGCCGCTGCCCTGTTTTCTTGAAGAGCTGCACAGAGATCTTCTGTGCAAATCACAGGCTCCAGTGTGGCTACAAAGAAATCGTGCACAGTTGTGGTAGCAGACATGGTTCAACAAATGGATTTTGGAAATATTCTGAAACTGTTTTGCATGTGCATCAAGTTCTGTAGGGGATTTTCAGTAGCAGGTTGGTAAGAAATAGAGTATCAGACACTGTCAGTGTGTAATGCAGTGCAAATGCACACTGTCTTCCATGAACTTTGTACACAAGCAGATATCTGTAATAGCGATTTTATAGGGAGAGGCTTAGAGTATGGGAGAAGGTCTGAATATTGTAGAAAATCTTGGGGTTTTGTTTGAATCCAAGAAACTTCAGAATTGTTCATACAAAGTGTAATGACATTTTTAAAATGTCATTACTTTTCCTAGATCTCCAGGAGTTTTAAAAGAGATGTGGTAACATCAGAAAGTATCACAAAACAGATGGTCTGAAATCCCAAGAGTACAGGGAGGACAGCTGCTGCCTGTGCACTGTCATCTGTAAGAGTGATCTAAATTGGGCTCAACGTCTCCTCTTGGGGACTGTGAGTTAAATTTTTGTATTAGCAATACTTACCATAGCAGCACTGCATGTATGTGTTTAGGGTTTCTCATATCAGCAGTGCCTAGTAGGCTAAGAAGATACTTTGAAGAAATTGCTGCTATCGTGTATTGTTGTAAGTTGGTTGAAGGATCATCCAGATAGTGCCTTTTTAGGATCACAGAATACCCTGAGTAGGAAGGCACCCACAAGGAACATCGAGTCCAACCGCTGGCCCCACACAGGACCACCCCAAACCCAAACCCTGTGTCTGAGGGCAGTGTGCAAATGCTCCTTGAGCTCCAGCAGCTTGGGTCCAGGCCCACTGCCCTGGGGAGCCTGTTCCATGCCCACCACCCCCTGGTGCAGACCCTTGTCCTAACCCCAGCCTGACCATCCCCTGATGCAGTTCCATGCCGTTCCCTTGGGTCCTGTCGCTGTCCCCAGAGAGCAGAGACTGACGAGATCTCTTCCTGCCTCTGACATTCTTTCTTGAGTTACTCAGGTAATGAAGGCTGCTCATCATCCGCTGTGTGCCACTGTAAGCAGATACAGCGTTGGTCATGTCGATCACTGACTTGGTGACTTCTACATTGGATTATCACAGTAGCTTATGCTTAGAATCAAGTGTGCAAATTGAAAAGCACCAAATTTCAGATGTCAGCTCACCTGCTGAATAGCAGCAATACAAGAGCGGACTGTCCTCTGAAATGGTTGTTTTGGTATTGATGACTGAGGGCTAGGGTTGTAAGCTCTCATGAGACCCCTCAAGGAACCAGCTCCTCCTTTTCTTTGATTGTGAGATGTTGTCATTCCACCATGCACATATTTTTAAAGGTTTTGTGTTATTAGGTCATTTAACTTTGGAGGAAGATGTAAGACTGTCTTCTTGGCTTTCAGCCAGTGTGGGTTTGGAGGGGAATTCCATGTACGTTTAGAGATTAATAAAAGCATTTGCCAAGATGGGTTTTTCCTTTCCTTCTCTAGGGATGTTTGGAGTTGCTTAGGGGGTTGCTAGTTTCAACCAAGAAGATATTAATTTATGATTAACATGTTCTGTTAAGAGCTGTCAGAGATTAGAAGTGAAAAAATGTGCATTCGCTGAGCCTCCACCAGGAGGCATGCAATATCTGGCTTACAGATCCTCTGGGTTTTGATCTGCAAAATTGTTTATTAATTGTGTGTGACTGAAACAGAGTGGTAATTGTGGTAATTGCTCCTCAATTTGCACTGCTTTTTTAGTGACGTGATGGAAGTAACTCGTGGGGCAAGGGGAGGAGTTGTTAGCTCTCAGCTGTGTTGTTTTATACTCGCTGGTGCTTATGCACAAGAACTGTTTTAGGAAATGTTCCTGCATGGATTGTTGCTGTGTTCACAAATTTCATAATCACGCTTTTTTTTTTTTTTTTTTTTTTTCTTCTTCTAAATGCAGAAATGAGAAGAGGGATTGAGATGCTCATTTCGTTTTTACCCTGTGGTTTTGTCGCTGGAAGAGACAGTTTGTTGAGCGAATAAACTGCCGGCAGGGGGCACTTGGGGAACAGCAGCCTGCGCGGCTTTTCGCTTAGCTGTCGGGCACAACGTTCCAGCTGTGGTTTTCTAATGACATTTTTATGTTAACATCTTGGACACTCCGAGGGAGTCGAACAAATGCTGTTTCCTACTTGTTTAACGAAAACAAACAGATGTCCAGTTCCAGCATAGTGAGTGCATTTGTCCAGCTGTCTTAAGGCTCATTTCTTCTACACCGTGACTTCTTGTTTATCCCCATGAAAGGATGTAATCGAACATACTTGTGTTAAGCTACGGAACCTTCCTGTGATACAATTAGCATTGAAAAATGAGAAAAAGTGTATAGAGTTGTAAAAGTATACAGTGCTGTGGTTTTGTTCTTTAGATTACAATGCTTTTACAGGAAATCATAGAATCATCCAAGTCGGAAGGGCCCTTTGAAGGCCGTCCAGTCCAACTGCCCTGCAGTGCACAGGGACACCTACAGCTGGATCAGGTTGCTCAGAGCCCTGCCCAGCCTGACCTTGAAGGTCTCCAGGGACGGGGCATCCACCACCTCTCTGGGCAACCTGTGCCAGTGCTTCTTCATCCTTATCATAAAATACTTTTTCCTTATATCCAGTCTAAATCTTCCCTCTCTCAGTTTGAAACCATTTCCCCTAGTCCTATCACAACAGACCCTGCTAAAGAGTCCGCCCCTTCTTTCTAAATGAGACATAAAAAAAAAAAAGGTTTGTAAGTGAGGGACTTTTATCAAGCCAAGTACTACTCTTGGAGGGAAACAAACTGTTTCTTCAAGGGTCTCTGTGTTTTCATATCCTATATGTGTGTGTATACATTTAAAAAAATGTATTTTTTTTTAGTGTCAGCTTAGATAATCCTCCATCTGCAAATAATTTAGAGCTGTCTGTATTCCAAGACTTGCGTTGTTGAATTGTCTTTTTTCTTCCTTGCCATGGCTTGTAGTGGCTGAGAGAAGGTTTTTTGTGTTGTGTGGGTCAGCCTTAGCCCTCAGCAGAACTGAAGATTTTCCAAGGTGATTTTAGTGGTGGTCAGAGTCCCTGGGAGAAGAGGGAGTGAGAAAAGAGTCGAGAAGGGACTGAGCTTGGACTGTCCCAGTAGTGGAAGAAGAAGCTGCAACAAGGATTGCATTACACACAGCAACATAATTTCCTGCTGCGTATTTAAAAAATAATCCCTTTCCATGCCTATTTTCAGTATTTTTTAGTTCATTTCATTCAACTGCTGAGTAGTGTGCAATGTCAGTGAGCGCCCTCAGACTTACGTAACTCAGTAACAGTGAAAATTCTGCACCATAAGTATTGCATTCGCGTCTTGCTGATGCTCTGTGTGGGCTATTTCTCTTGCATCATACGGATCTGAAAGGAGGTGGCTGAAAAGCATTTTCCAGTAACCTCAATGTAAAATTAGGTAGACTACAAGATAAGCAAAGTCCTTTTTTGTTTCTGTCCTACCAGTGTCACTGTCACACATGGAAAAAAAATAAACTTGCTTTAACAGCCATTCTTTTGCAAGAATAATGCACAAGGATCTCTGAAGAGTTTCTTTCAGGTAGCAGGTCAGCAGCCTGTGTTCTTACCCTGTGAAATGTGCATGGGCTGTGAGGTACTGCGAGTGAGAGGAGTGGAGATTCCACCCTCTTACATGTATGAATTGTTTTTGTGCTCCTTTGTTTTCAAGGCTATCCCTCTAGTTCACAGTGAAACTCTGGAAAACAGAAGTACATGCTGCTCATGCTCTGCACATTGAGGGAACTTTGAGACACTTGCTCATCGTGTCATCACCCAGGCAAGGAAGGACAAATCAAGGTCTGTCAGTCCCTCAAACCTTCCCTTGCAGTCTCACAGGAAAGCTGAATGCTGGTAGTATATTACTACTGGGAATGACATTAAGTACAGCTCTGGGAAAATATAACAAACAGGGATGTTTAAATATCCCAGGTGCCACTGCAAATCCGAGTCGTAAAAAAGTAGGGTTGCAGGGGACATCTCGAGGTCATCCAGGCTCCTTCCCCCCACTCTGCGTTCCTCCCACCACCAACTGCTCGTGTGCTTACTATGATTCATGCCAGCTTGCAAGGGTGGGGAGAATCACTTCAGGGGGTGAAAAAGGCAGAGGACTTGGGGAACTTGAGTCTTTCTGATAAGCATCAGCCAGCCCAGTGCCAGCTCGCGAGCATACAACTGGGCTGTCCCCCTCCACAGCAGTGAGGCTCTGATCTTGCCCTGCATGCCCACATTTTTTTATTTAAGTATTTATTGGTTTGCACCTGTATGTTCACACACTTGTGACTGGAGGTGCTCATTTTGTTCACAGGCCTCAGCACCTTTGGAAAAGTGGATGGCTCCCGAAGGGGCTGCTAGAGATCAGAAGTCACACAGTCCTTGAGCTGGGGGCAAGCAGTTCAGAGTTCTGGGGCAGAGGGACCTGAACAGATCCCACCTTTTGAACTTTCAGAGAGCTCAGGGAGCTTAGAAAACTGTAGGAAAACTGGAATATAAATAAAGAACTTTGATATGATACTGATCCCATGCTTTTTCCATTTTTTTTTTTTTATTTTTAAAACTTTCGTTTTTATTTTTAATCAACTTTCATTTTGAAAGATATGTGCAACCTGAGACAAACACTGGGAGGGACAAAAGAGATGATCACAGTATGTACAATCCTCATATTCAAATCTTTTCCTAAAGTGGGGCCCCAGCTGACAGACGAAGCTGTACCCAGGGCAGTCGAAGTACCAACAGAGCTTCCCTGCAGCAGCAGCACAGGCTGCACTGGGGATTTTGTCTCTCTTCCCACCATGGGGAAAGGGCCCTTTGCTAGAGAGAGTCAAAGGTAACAATCTTCTTTACCTCAATGGATACCATTTAAAGCCCTATTTTATCCTGTTCCTTTCCTTGCAAGAAAATCCTGTCTTTCCTTTGGAAAGAGGGTGAACTGTTCCAAAACTGACTGACTCAGTGTGCACCCTTACGAGCCACCTTCCTCTGCCACAGCGATTGCATTGCTCTCCCCACCGGTCAGGGCGAGTAGTTCTCCAGACACATCTCAGCCCTGTAATAGTGCTGTTGCTGCAGCTCTGGCCTGAAACAGTCTGTGCTTTTCCTGATAATGTTCCTGTACAGGATCCTTTCAATCTTAGCTTTGCACAGGACATCTTATACTGCCTGCATTGAACATTTCAAGGACCCCTTTCGTTTGCATGGGTAACAGTTACAATCCTTTTGACCAGAATTTAAAGCTTTTTGTTCTTCCAGAAGGTACCATATTTAAACTAGTAACGTTGACACAGTAACAGTTCTTATCCTGCAGTTCTAGCTTACAAATAGGGCTGTTGTGTGATGCCCACGTTTGTCTTCCTGTGTTTCATGGCAAAAAGAAAATGCTGAATTCAGCCTAATAAAGACTTCGGTTTATCAAGAAGTGTTTCTTTTTTAATAGTACGTCATTTCCTTCCTCTGCAGTGATGTTTTCTGAACTTTCATCATCTTTCTGTCAGCTTCACCTTTCCGATGAAGTAATAGTTTATTTCTTTAGGAAAAAATATTGCAGCTGTCAGCCCATGATGCTTAGCGATAATAACAGAAGTTCCACAGGCTCAAGTTTCACAAGGTTTCCATCCTTATGTTCCACAAATAGAGCCTCTTCCCATTTTTATCTGACAGAAAGTAATTGCCCCTTCTGCTTTCATTTCTCCTAAAGGACTGAAGAGGAGTTCTTAGGTGAAAGATCTCACGAGGGTCCGTCGTCATGTGACCCTGTAGCTTTGTGAGCCTTTTGTCTTGTCATTAAAGCAGAACCACAGCATTCAGAACAAAATGTTCCCACTAGCCGCACTAACACTGGGCTCCAAGAAGCAAATGAAAAACCAGGCTTGCCACCAATGAGTTTTGCTGCGTTTGGTTTTCTGGAACACCGAAACAGAGGATACAGGCACCTGCTGCCACGTCCGTGTTCAGATGCTGGTGTTTCTCTCGCATGGCTCTGGAGCAGTTGTCATGAGTTGTCAGACTTCACAGAGGTCTTCTCTCCAGCACAGCTCTGTTATCAAGGACAACTTCCAAAGCGAAGGTCAGCTTCCCCAGTCACAGGTGCCAAAACCCCAGTGCTGCCAGGAGATGAAAAGAGAGGAGAAGTGTATCTAGACATGGTGCATCACCAGAGCTCCTTGGGGAAATCTGACTGTGTCCTGAAAAATTAAACAAGAGAGTTTGCATGGAACTAGTGACTTGACAAGAAATGCATTTGAAATATGTGAGATATTTTAGATGAATGCCTTCCTGGATGACTGTTTATAAAATCCTGTGGATTTTGGCTCATTTTCAAAATTCTACTTTTTGCATGTGTGTGTGCTTGTAGCGTCCAGAAAGTCCAGCTTCAAGTCTTTCATAGAAGAGGCACAGACACTCAGCAACAATTAATGTAACTTCCATTTCTGAACGGCTGAGAATACTTGTTTAAAATCCTGATAGAACAACATCAACTAAAAGAGTAAAAAATAAATTACAGCCTTACACAGTGAGGGCCTGAGGTAGGCATTTGATTGAGTCCATAAATAATATTAATGTTGAAGCCGTGCAAAGATGAGGGTGCACGTTGTTTTCTATACCAATTTTCAGGCTGCTCCTTCTGCTGTGGTATCTCAGCTCCTCCAGGCTTTCAGTGTTGCTGCCATTAACTTATCAGCAGCATGGGATTTTCCTCCCCAAATTCCTTGGGAACATGGTATATTACATGTAAAGAACAAGTCAATGTCAGGAGTCATCAGTAATGCTTTGAAGTACATGTAAGGCTATAGCAAGTCTCCTGTGTCTTGTGACCTCTGCCAGGCCTGTGCACTGTCATTTGACTCAGAAGAATAAACTTAAGTTTAAAGAAGTCTCCCAAGAAATGGGTACAGTAAAGTGACAGTAAAATCGGGTTCTTTAAAATAATTAGGAGGAAAAATCAACCTAGCGAATAGATGAACAGAAATGAAGCAAAGGTTGAATGGATCAAAAATCTTCCTGCTTTATTAAAAAAAAAATAACAATACTAAAAGACCTGCTGATCTGGTTGTAATGACTGCACACTGTGAGAGCTATTTCTGCACGCAGCCTTTTTGCTTTCAGCAGGTCATTCAACTTTTCCAAGTCCTTTCCAAAATACCAACTAATACAAAGCAGATTCTTTTCCTGCTTTTCCTAAGAAATCATTGAAAATAAAAAAAAAATCTGGGAGATGCGCCTGACATTTTTCTTTAAAAAAATGGTGGCAACAGGAAATATTTGTTCTTTATGAAAACAACTGTTTCAAAAGTTAAGTTTTGTTTTTCCTCTGTCCACAAAATGCAGCAGTCCCAAAGCCGTCGGGTGTTTAAAGTGTGTGATTCAGGTTGTTCTCGTATGGCAAAGCTGGAACACTCTCCCTTCTCCCAGTCTTTTTATTTATTTATTTTAAATGGAAATACCTTTTCATGGTAAGTGATTGTTTCTGTTAAGGAAAAGTCATCAGTTTTCAACCAAGCCAACTATATATACAACTATTTCTCTTAAATACAGGCATTTTTACGCTCACCCTCTTTACTTTTGAGAAAATTCCCTTGCTACTGCATTAGAATTTTGATCCTTGATAACTACATATTTATTGTAGAAGGTGCCGGCAAGAGATACCCTAGATCCTGTTCTGTCTGCACTTACAACGTAGTCACGTAGCACTGTGCCACTGAGGGCATATGACGTCATCGTAAATGTAACTTCATGTTCCTTAAAGTCCTCTAAGCCAGCAAGAGGAGTTAGCTTCAACCTAAAAAGGCCATTTCCTGTAACTTTTAAAGGTGCTTATTGCCCATGAGGTAGAAAAGTGAAGTTTTCTACACAATAATAGGACGAAACACCATAACAATTCTCTTCCTTTGTTTCTATTAGAGTTTGTTGCTGTCTAACCTTGTTGCAACTTTTTTTTCTGTGCCTGAACGCACTACATGAACTTTAATATAATGATTCCAGTGTAATTAATTGTATCTTCAAGTTACACCAAGCAAGATACAAGTTATCGGCTTTAATTTTTATATGACAGCATGTTATAGGTTTGATGACACCAATTTAAGGTTTTGTAGGACTTATATGAATAGTTTGACTTGTAAGCAGGAACTTTATGGGAGAATTTACTGACAATGGCGTGTCAGAGATGGGCAGCCCTTCTGTATTCTGTTTACACAGGAAGTGCTTATAAATGACCTGAAGATTGTTACTTCTCTGTAATGATTAAACCTAGACTTTAGCATCTGCCTTATAATTCAGAATTGCCTTTAGTTTTCTTGGAGGACCCTACATGAAGTCATCAATAATGTTTTTTAGCATACTTATTTTTTTGTTTACCCCAAGACCCCCAAATCTCCTGACCTGGTAGTTTGTTCATACTAAGGTAACTTACAAAGGCGTTAACTCCTGGAGTAGAGTGTTACTTGGTATTGATTGCTTTTTATGATGCTCATAATGGTGACGAGCTTGATGGACTGGTGACCACTGGCACTCCAGTATTCTTCTTTCTGTAGTCTAGGTCTGTGTTGGTGGTAAAGATATTTTTCCCTGTCTGAACAGCTGTACCTAAGGCTGCATTTTGCTAGAAGTGTCTTGGACTTTCTCTACTCAGCACACCTCATCAATCTCACAAATTCAAATTAAAATAGTCTAATTAAATTAATTTAATTAAAGCTAATCACTTAGACACTGAATAGGTGATGGATTGTTGTCTTACCAGAAGAACGTTCCACCCCAGTGCTAGCTGGAGCTGGGAAAAAAATACAATAGTCAAAGTTATTTGTTTAAGCTTAGGAAAAAGGTACCAATAATCAATCTAAGGACTAGTATTTTTTTTTTTTTTTTCTGAGAAAGTATACATTTGTCAAACTAAAGTTTAAATTTGGTCACAGAATTGAATCAGAGGAAAACATGCTTTACTGCTCCCAAAAAATGGAATTGAAGAAAACAGTTTGGTTCTGCATTTTCAAACAGGTATATATTTCAGAAGCATTTGTCTCTTGAGAATTATGTGCTTTAAAATTAAGATATTAAAGAGTTTATATTACTTGGAAACAAATCTTTCTTATTTTAAGCTGAACAAAATGTGTGTAGTTGACCATAGTGAAAGTTTCCTGCTGTTCTTTGCAAACAGCCTTAACAAACTATATATCCTAAAAACTATTTATCCTCCTTTTTAATTGCTTTTTCAGTCAATCTGCTAGTCAAACCAATCACCCCATTATTCCACTGGCCGTGCTTGTAGGCGGCTCAAACTTTAATTAGCTCAGCTGTTTTAACTTAAGCCTGTGTTATGGTCTCAGTCATTTTCCTAGTGAAGAAAAATAATATTCTCATTGCATGAGTCCAGCCTTGCCACTGGATCCAGGCCTTCCAGCTGCAAGGGCACAGGTAATTAGCAACTGTCTGTCATCCAAAAGGGTATTGGCCTGGACTTTGGACTGCTGGGGATGAAGCTAATCCTGCTTCACAGACGCAGGAACAAACAATGAAATAAATTCTCCCAGTCCTCTGGGGAAAAGGTAGATCCAGGGCAGTACAGTGCCCTAAATAGCCGAATGCGTAAAAGTCTCAGAGAACTCATTAATCATCAATGTCTTCTGGAAAGGGAGGGGGAAGAGCCGGGCGGCTTGCCCTTGGGAGCCATGCTGCTTCTGTGGATGTGCTGTGCTGATCCTTAACAGAGGTGCATTGATTTTTCTCCTTCTCGCTTTATAGTCTTCCAACTAAAGCAAGGAATAGAGTGAAAATGACTGAAGATTTGCTTTAAAAACGGAACTCATCCAAATCAACAGCCATATGTGGTTTGTCTGCATGAAACGCTGCCCCTAGATTCTTCCCTCTGAACTGAAAAGTAATCTTACCTGATACATTGAGGATAATGTCAAATTTCTGTGGACTGTCTGTGGACTGTCTGTAGATGCAAGTATACACAGCTGCATCCTCCAGCTGGACATTAGAGAGCTTTAAGGAAAAGTTGCCGTGCTTCACCTGGTCAAAAAAAAGGCTGGTTCTGCCATTGTAACGCTGTTTCTGGTACTGCAGCTCATCTTTCCCATTGTGAAAGAAATGCACTACAACAGACTCTTCTATCTGCCAGTACAGCGTCAAGTCAAAAACGTTCAGCTCGCCAGGAGAGGTGCTGGTGCAAGGCAACATGACAGTTTCTCCTGCAGATGCATGGCATGTCATCTGTGGGTGACCTGGAATACAAGCAGACAACGTTCTCAGCACAGAGCAGAGCTAGGGACACCAAGTTTCCTATAACTTGGCTTCCTTGCACCATTATTGCCTCTCCTCCCAGGTTTTTCCTCCCGCTTCTTCTGCTGGCATCCTGCTTCCAGCTGGGCAGGAGGTAGCACGGGCTGGGTCAGGACTGAAGGCCATGAGTGCCCAGTGCCAAGCTGGACAGATGTGCAGCAGATGTTGCTGCCTGGATGTTGCATCCACTCTGTCATTGTGGGTGCTGCTTGCATTTGCCTCCTTAGCTTGTCTCCCGGCTTCTGGGAATCTTAGTTCTTGAGATCAGGTGTCAGACAGTTTAAATCAACTAGTTCAAAAGGGCAGAAAGGAGTGCAGGGAAGTGAAGACAGTCTGATGTGATGAAAGAAGTTTTGGGTTGGGAGGAAGTCTGGCTGAAAAAAAAAAGGGGAAGCGTGAAATGGGCGTTGCGTTGTCGAGAGGCATCTTTCCTGACTGCCCTCACCGCCTATCCAATGTGGCTATAGATCCATAAATAAGGTGCAGACTTCCCCTTGGAGGACCTGACATCATGAAGATGGTCTTGCAGAACAGAGCTGCTTTCTGCACATCTATCTGGGAGCACCCAGGCCTGCTACTACACTTGCCTTGGGACTTCTCATACCCTTTGGTGTAGTTATTCTCCTAGCACTCGAAAAAGAAAGTCTGCCATTCCCTCCCAGGTAACTGACTTTTCCAAAGCCTCACAGAGATGAACTGAGGGTCCCTGTATGTGTGGCCTTGGCGTCTGGCAGAAATGTTGCCAACCAGCTCCAGCACATGGAATAATTGCTGTGAGCATTGCCTGATGGTGAGCCAACAGGCAGGCAAGGAAGAAGGCCAGTTGCTCTGCACTTATACGGCTGTTCATTTAATAACTTCAATGCTAACTGCTTTTGTAAGTTCTTCCACATTAGCTGAAAATATACTGGAACTTCCACAGGCAGGAGAGTCTGCTGTTGTCACAGAACCATAGAATGGCTGGGGCTGGAAGGGACCTTAAGGCCCACCCAGCCCCAACCCCCTGCCGTGGGCTGGCTGCCACCCACTGGATCAGGCTGCCCAGGGCCCACCCAGCCTGGCCTAGAACGCCTCCAGGGATGGGGCACCCACAGCTTCTCTGGGCAGCCTGGGCCAGGGCCTCACTGCCCTCTGAGGAAAGAATTTCCACCTAACATTTAATCTAATTTTCCCCTCTTTTGATTTAAAGCCATTCTCCCTTGTCCTATCACTATCTACCTGAGTAAAAAGTCACTCTCCCTCCAGTTTATCAGCTCCCTTTAAGTACTGGAAGGCCACAATGAGGTCTCCCCAGAGACTTCTCTTCTCCAGGCTTTACAAGCCCAGCTCCCTCAACCTTTCCTCACAGCAGAGGTGCTCCAGCCTCTGAGCATCCTCATGGTCTCCCCTGGACCCACTCCAGCAGCTCCACGTCTTTCTTGTGCTGGAGGCCCCAGGCCTGGACACAGTACTCCAGGTGAGGCCTTCCAAGGGCAGAGTAGAGGGGGACGATCCCCTCCCTCTCCCTGCTGGCCACCCCTCTCTTGATGCAGCCCAGGATGCCATTGGCCTTCCTGGCTGCAAGAGCGCACTGCCGGCTCATGGCCAGCTTTTCGTCAATCATGACGCCCAAGTCCTTCTCCGCAGGGCTGCTCTCAAGGAGTTCTTCTCCCAGTCTGTACACACACCTGGGATTGCCCTGACCCAAGTGCAACACCTTGCACGTGGCCTTGTTGAACCTCATGGGGTTCTCGTGGGCCCACTTCTCAAGCTTGTAGTGTTGGACAACTGACTAGGCTCACAATACCTTACTAGATTTTAGCGTTATATTTTTTGGGGGGGAACATTGTGGGTTTGGAAGAAGTTTCTATGCATTTCTAGCTTTTATTTATTATTGTTGTTTTTTAAATAAATCAAGACAATTAGGTTTTTACAGCACAGAATGAAATTAACACTTTGACCAAACCTGTTTCATAAAATGATGTTATAAATTACAATACAGATGAATTAATTTGGATGGGAAACTTTTATCCCCAGCAGGGAACGAAAACAAAAGCAGCATGAGTTTGGTATTGTGGCAGGAATAAAAGCTAAATCTCATTGTGAAACAACTCAATCTGCTTTCATGGCCAAAATTCTGTGAAGCACAAGGGATAAGTAATCAGACTAAATATAGAAATAAATGTCCTTGGTGACACTGCAGCCATTCTTGTGTTCCTCGCCTGTAAATATGCCAGAACTGTGTATATACCAGGCTATAGACCAAAATGAATCCCAGCTCCCCCTTGAAGTCCCTGATACTAGAAAACAGGGCTCAGCTGGTTACATGCTCAGGCCTCTGCTTCCATATCTATCTGTGTCTGTTTTGAGGCTGGTTTGTTTTCAGATTGTGTCCATCCAAACAGACATAAAAGCAGAAGAAAAAGTATCATTCAGACAGATAAATCACAGGGCCAGGTCTTCTATTAAATCTTTTTCATCCAGCATCTGCTTTCCTTAGATTTGCAGATTTTTCAGCTGAAAATCCCAGCCCACTTTTGCTCACCAATTTAAATCTTTAGCAGATAAAACCATGTATCTCCAGAACTATTTCTGTTTATCAGTGTAAAGAGGTTCCCTGTGTCGTGTGGAGAGCTCACCCTGTTCAGACTGGATCAGTCAACAATGAGGTTCTCACTGGGGACCTGAACTACAGTAATATCCAAATAATGGCCATGTTATTTTATTTTTAATGAAGTCTAGTACCCACTGCCTACTTCCTGTCCGAGCACACACAGCCCTGCATGCCCCAGGGAGGGTTCTTCAGCCCTGCAATTAGTGACTTACCCTGCTGGTGTGTTAGCTCTACCTAGCACACCTGGAAGGGCTGAAGAAGGGTGAGGAGGGGAAGGAGCAGCCCCAGCCCTGAACTCTTTGGGCCCCAGGGAGCTGAGCTCAGCAGACTCCTCGAGGCAAAGCTGTGTCTGAAAGCAGGCTGTGGCTATTGCTGACTGTGGTTAGTTACAGTGGGAGCATGAGCATGCCTGAAGCTACTGCAAGTGTTTTGTTAGCTCAGGAAGAAGCAAGCCTCCAGAGGAACTTCCTAGTGGGGAGCATCCTGTCCGTGTGATGCTATTAGGAGCAAGCATGCTTACGCTGTACTCTTTTGCACATGGGTGAAGATAAGATAATCCTCAGGTCAGCACAACTTGTTGCTCTATTCAGGAAAACAAGCAGTGAGATTCTGTTTAATGAGGAAAAGAGGGGAAAAGAGTGCATGTCCTGTGCATGTCCTATCTCCAGATTGTGGTCATTTCTGAAATTGATATCAGCTTTGGAAGTGCATCAACTTCCTTTTTTGTCTTTTTCTGAAGGCTGAGGACAGCAGTGGCCAGTGTACCTAGGCCTAGCGTAACTCTTCCTTTCCCACACCATACGGAGTGCAGACCTCATAACACTTCTGATGGGTCTGTGAACACACATGGGCTCCAACCCACCCTGCCTTGCTCTGCTTTCAGCTGTTGAAACCGGGGCAGCAAGAAGCAACAAGTGCAAGGTCTGTTGGAGTTGCCTGGGGCAAGAACAGGTGACTGACATTTAGCTCTAATGGGCTGATTAACAGAGCCTACAGGTGCATGAGCTCTTTGGTAGATGGGAAGGACAGACCTCTGCATGCAAGCTGAATGTGTAAGCTGGCCTCGAGAAGAAGGCAGAAGTTAAGCTTAAGGATGGTTTGGTGATGGTTTGTGAAGCTTCTCACCAAGGTCTTCAATACAGCAGAAGTCGAGGAAGCAGGGAATTTGTGGCCAGGAGGCTGAAGCACTGTTGCAGTGAGCATTGGGGCTGGTGGCAGCCTGTGTAGCAGGGTGAGTAGTGCTTATCTGATCTACTTGGGAATCCTGGTGTGTGGTCTTGGGCAGCTCTCTACACTGGCAAAAGTGCGTGTTGGCAGGCAGCATGCACTTGCAGGTGTGAGACTTGGATACAAGGTGAAGCTTGGGTTCATTTCAAGTCTTTGTTCTTTTAAAAACCTGTTTTATAAATGCTGGCAAAAAGTTTAAGGTTATTGAAGTGAAGTTGAATGATAATTGAATCAATTCATGTCATTTCTATAATGGATAAACACTGCTGCTTCAATGTGTGAAGCGTGGTGTGGGGAAACTCCTAAAGACTGTGCTCTTTTTGTTGCTGTCACCCTTCTGAAGATGACCTGGGCCAACCATCTTTGTTCTTTAGTTGTGCATTGGTTCTACTGAACGAATGTGCGATGCCAGTAGGAGAATTTGTGCCTTGTGGAAAAGGGCCTGGGAGTGGCAAGCTCTTGAATCTCTCTGTCAGTGTGTCAGTTCTGGCACTAAACAAAGAAAGGTACAGAAGTAATGTGTTAAGCAGAAGAATTTTCCAGCTTTAGAAACATGGTGATGGGAAAATTCTTGTGTTTCTGAATGCCTACAAGTTCAAATTTGAACATGTTACACTGGCAAGGTAACACTGCATGATTCCTTGCAGGGTGTTTCTCACCTAGTTGCCAGAGCTTTTGGGGTGGGGGTGAGGAGGGGATGGACAGTGGGCTGTTTACAATCCTAGTTGCTCACTCAGAAATACAGAACTTGAACCTCCTTATCTAAAGGGGAAAAAATGAGTTAAAGTGTAAGCACTTCAATGGCTCAGAATGTTTGTAGGTGCACTCTTCTGAACAAGCACATCTTGAGTTGTAATAGACTTTTCATACTGCTTTTCAGAAACATACCAATATTTTCCCTTAAAATCTCAGCTGTGCTTCAAGAAGAGAGAGACACCCCATCCAGCTGAAGTGTAGCCTCCTGAGCCACTGCAGTGCCTGGTGAAAGCAAGGCAGTTCTGAACAAACAGGAGTCTTGAAAACCATGCAGAAGTCTTAATATTGCTTCAAATGAAGAAATTACAGGGAGTTGCCCCTGTAGCTTGTAGAAAACTCCCTTACCACCAAATGCTAACATATCTCTTTCATAGGGAAGATTGTGATACCTAGTCTATGCAACTCTGGAAACCCAGCTGTGCTAGCACTTGGCAGCGCATGTGCAAAGTTCAGGGAAGGAGAGGGTTGCTGGAATCCAGTCCAAAAGCTTACCTGGTTATCCCTGAACAAAACCCAGCAACTTAGTGAGTTTAAATTAAAAAATGGATACAAGGCTGTTGAGATTGCCAAGCATGAGATTCTAGCCCATCCTTCATATTGTGAAAATGGCAGAGTGCCCTGAGGATGGGGCCAGGATGAAATTTACACATGGAGATCTGTGGGCTGGAAACACCTAAACCTCAAAACCACTTATTTCAGGTGTAGTTTATCTCACAGTTATTGCCTACACTTCTAAGCTTTGGGCTGTGATGAGATAAATTCAAAGTAAAGCACAGCACATACTTGTTTTGCTCAAAGGTTCTTAGTGGATCATTATCATAATTGCAGTTTGTGTATTGGTGTGTAAATATTTCCACAACTCTTAGACATGTATTATAGTATATTTACCTCTGGGTAGAGATGCAATCAGCGAACAAGCAACCATCCAGAGACTCTCCCTAATAAAGTGAGAGAAACAGAAATGTTGAATACTTTGTCAGAACGCTGGAGCAGAGATCAAAGACATTTTTTCTGGTGTAATTCATGACCTGTTTCACAACTTCCTCATCTGTGAAGAGAATTTGTTACCAAAAGTGGTTGGCTTAGAATTCCTGGCTTGATTTGTCGTCCTGTGTTGGTGTGGGGTGTAAGTCCTGCTTGCAGACTTGAGCTTTATCAGTTGTCGTGATGGGATGGGTCTTCAGTCACAAGCACAAGGCCCATACATCCCTCTTGTGTTCTCATGTGTGCAAAGGTAACTGCGTGTGTGTAGCTGTAATTTGTTCCTGAGATTACTTTTCTATTGGTAATTAAATGAAGTTCCCTCTGCCCACAACTTCAGCTGCTTTGCAGTACAAGAAAAAACACAGCTTACCATTTCATTTTTGTAGCTTCTCAGCCCTTAGGAAGCCTTCTGTGTCACTGATGTCACCAGGCACTCCAGCTGCTCCTTTTGTCTCTACAAAAGCAAGAGAGTGAAAGGCAGTCTAATTTTTGTTGCCACAAGCATTTATCCAGAAGGGAATAGGATATTTGCTAGTGTGTGGTTTTCTGTGATTCAGTCTGTCTTCTTTCACAGTATGTGCAATACCAGGAATTTATTTTCATGTGTAGGATGGATGTGAGTCATGAGCCATGCACTGACTAGCCCTGAGCTTTCAGTCTGCTGTTGGAGCTTCCTGTTGTATAGCCAGCATTGATCAAAGATGGTGCAACCTAGTGGGTATAACATTGATCAAGTGCAGTAAGCACTGTACCTCAGACTCTACCGAACGTGACCCAGGTGGCGTATCTACCAAGAAAGCACAGTCCTGGCTAATAAGCCTGTAGGGGAAATACTGGTTAAAAGAGCTTCTTCTTTGAGGAGGCTGTTAAATCAGGTACTTTCTCAGAGAGGCCAAAAACAGAGCAAGGGAAAAACAAATGTGGTTTTTGGCTTCCGCTCCCCATCCTCTCAGCACCTTGCAGCTTAAGGAATCCAAACATCTGAGTGATGCTTTCTTCCCAGTGTGCTCCGGAGATAATACTGATGGCGAAAATAGTGGCTTAGCCACTGAGTCAGCTCTGTGTGGGGAGGGTGACAGTACTGCTCTTGTGCCTATTACTTCTGGTGAAATGCTTCTGGGGGTAAGCCAGACCTCAAATGCAACCCTTGGGGAATGTGCTAGTCCCACAAGAACTGAACCTTGTATGCTGATGCTCTAAAGTCTAGTCATGAGTTGAATTTCTGTGCTTTCCCCTCTCTCCTCACAACCAAGCCCTGGTTATGCTACGTTTACCAACCCTTCCTGGGGGCGCAAGCCACCTGGCATCTTTATCTTGTAGAGAGCTGGAGGGGAATGTCAGTTGGGACTCCTGCCCTGGCCCTATATCCTTCTCCTCCCTGCTTTGGTGCTATGGCTGAGCTGGGCTGTGAAAGGTCAGGCTTGGGCTTTGACATCCTGACAGGTGTCTTCTGTGCTGGAAGGCTCAAGGCATCTCCCCAGCAGGTCACCACAACCCCTGTCTTGTGCAGGTTAGCATAGAGTTAAGCTCTGTATGTGTGACTGACTTTTGAGAGCTGGTGGAAGGCCACTGGTGGGCTGCCTTGTGGTGGTTTGAGCAGAGTATGCAGGTGAAGAGTTTTGGCTGACTACTGACATAGGGAAGGGATTTGTTCAGAAGTGTAACTACCATGAAGCCCTTGCCTGTTTGAGTTTTCTCATGGATTTTAACCAATGTGTCCTGCATGCTCATGATGAGTTTCTCCCGTGGCTGCCTCTGTCTCCATTGCAAAGGTTATTATTTGAAGCAAGGGTATACATCTATACAAAGTGAGCTTATTCTATAGGAGTTTCCTTCCAAATGAAACTGATACACTGACAATATCCTCCCTCACAGCTTTGTATGGATGTTCCACTCTGCATAAGGCTGCTCTGCAAAAATGCCAGCAGCACACTTCTTGTGCAGAAAGAACTCAAAATCTGGTAGGAGTGGCCACCTGAGGGGTCTCTGAAAGGCTTAATAGCGGCAAACAGGAATGACCCTGAGGTCAGAGCTCCTAGAATTGGTGCTGTTTTTTTCAAAATCAGTCATTTTCTAACAGTTTTAGCTCTGACACGAGCCAAGTCAAGGTTGTTGTTCCAACCAAGCCAGCTTGTTTGCATCTGCTTTGGCTGATTTACTCCCACAGAGTCCCTGTGGGGCTTCTGGTTCTGACAAATGCCTGTACAAAAGCCGTGGTTGGGGAGAAGTGGATCAGACCTGAAATATCAAATTACGTCCATATTGCATGTGAATGTTGGTCTTTCTTGCCACCCACATACTTCTGCTACTTCCCCGTTGAAGTTTAAGCCTGTGCACGAAGAAGGAGCAAGGAAGGTCTTGTTTTATGTCTCATTCTTTGTATCTGACTACAGGATTGTTTTAGAATGTTCTGAGTGGAGCACAGGGCCCTTTCTTTTGTTACTTCAGATAAAGAGCAGAATTTTATCTTAATATTTCTTTCTGAATTGAGCTGACAACGCTTGAAATGACAATGTCTATGCTGAAGCTCCATCAGGATTATTCTTGGTACACAGAAAAGGAGATCTGTTCCAGTCTGTGCAGTGCAGCTGGTGAAAGCTGTTTCAGTCACCAGATGGAGAAGCATTCAAAGTAATTAGTTTGTTTGCTCTTTCACATCTTTGTTCTACTTTTTTTAAGTGCTGGCTTTAAATGAAATGGAAGTTTAGAAAACTAATGCATTTCAAATCTTAAAATCAATTCACTATTTGTTTTAATCTGACAAAGTAATTATTTAGGCCTTGTTTTGAGATGCTAGAGCAATTAACCGAGTCAGACTTTTCAATGAAGAATCATTTCCAGGAGAATGAAAGCACTAAGTGCCACCTTTTTTAACACACTAAGTTATATTGAGGTAACTAAGCATGCAAAGCGATTAAAGCATATGATTAAACTACAAAACTTGAACTTCTTGGCAATATCTTTGTCATGATGCAAACAGCAGGTGGGTGTGAGGCCATTTACTGTACACATTCACTCAGCCTGCAATAAAATGAAATCAACCAAGTAGGAAAATAACCAAGTGTTCCAAGTGCCTGTGGAGTAGCAGGGCTTCGTCACAAGGAAAACTGATCCAAGTTGTTTCTTTCCAAGGGATGAGGGTGACACTAAATGTTACTTTTGAAGGCTTTTCCCCCATGCAGCATGTAAACTGTCCCTGTAAAATAAGTTAAGAAAATGATATTTTCCAGGAGTGCTCTGTTAACCCTGGAGATGGTGTTGCTGCAGTGTGTTGAGGAGGCTCCCCTGTGAACAACTCTGTGGGTCAGGGCAGCTGGGACAGCAGGAGGGGAAAACACCTCAGGTGGAAAAGCTGTGCAGGAGCTGAGCGCCTGTGCTGCATGCAGATGGATTTCCTCTCTTCTATTGCCTGAAACCTTGCTGTGAACTCTGTGGGCAGCTGTTTGATCAGAGACCAGCAGTGGTGACACAGCTGGAGCATGGTTCCTGTGACTGTACCATGGGGAACAACTCTGGCAGCTGACCAGTCAGATTATGCTACCAGAAAACAGCTGATTTCAGTGATCAGCAGTGTTGCATCCCCAGATACCTTCACTATGGAGACTGACTGGTTTGGAATCTAGAGTGGAAAGGACGGGTGACCCAGGAATGGATTGTGAGAGGCTGTCATGGGGCCTGGGATGGCCGAGGCAGGAGAGAGATGCTGGAACCCTTCTGACACACACCGCACTCCGTGCGGTGCTAACTGAGTATGACACTGATTTAAATGCTGCTGAGGGCTAAGTGGATGCAATGTTTGCATGTTTTATTATAACAGAGGTGTCCCTGACCACAGTGAGAGGGTTGGAACTAGATGATCTTTAAGGTCCCTTCCAACCCAAACCATTCTGTGATTCTATAAAGTAGTTGATCTGTAGCTTTTCCACTTGACTTGCCAACTCCTGGCACTGGCTGAGTAGCACAAGTAATGGGTGCAGAATGAATGGCAGCACAGGCTGCAGCGGGCACCGGCTGGAGAACGTATACACAGAGTTCTTGAAAGTGCTGGCCAAAAACACTTAGCAGATGAATGAAGGCCACTGCCAAGAAGGAAACTGCTTGTTATGCACCTGGCAAAGCTTTGCAGTTCAGACGCTGATCGCTTCTTCAAGTGTTTATCCCATGTCCCTGTGGCTTTCAGGAACAAGTTTATGCTGACTTGTGACTGATAGGAAGGGGTGGAGGGAAACAGTTTTCTCCCCAACTTCTTGAAATCCTGAGAGCACCTTGAGCAGAGAAATGTCACCTTACTATTCCTCATCCACACCAAGGCAATTTTGTCGTTGCTCTCTGCTCGTGTAACCGTGTGGTCCTTTTACCTTTGCTAATAGAAAGCTGATGAGTGAGCTTGCGGTTGGAAACTATGGCCTGTCTTCCTGGAGAAAGTTCTTATGATGCAATAGTCTGTACCGAAACTGGGTGGTTAATTGTAATCTCATCTGAAAGAAACCTGTAAACAAAGTGAGGTGTCATTTAGACAGCTGTCCTGTAATTAGTGTAAGGAAAAGTTCTTCGGGGACATCAGTGAGCATCATGCTGGCACGCATCCAAATATAGACCATAGCTGTTGAAGTAAATTACCCTAATTTAGAAGTAATGTTCTGGGGATTTGTGAACAGTGACAAGTAGTATTTAGGCAGATGAACTGTTGGGTAATTCACCCTCTCTGCCCAAGGCAGTGGGTAAAAGCGCCCTTTGCTACCTGGATGAATGTCCCGACACTCAGGCTGCACAATGTGGCATGGTGGCAGCCAAGTTTGGAGCATGATCTTGATCTTCGGGTGCACTGTAGCAAACGTCATGCACTCGCGTGGAGATGAAGGCTGGCCTGATTTTAAAATTTGTTTGTTCTAGTGTGGTTTATAGCTGTTTGAAACTATCCTACCTTGCCCTTATCTCTGCACTCTGTTCACGCTTCTTCTCTGTTCCATCCCTGCACTCCAGTCACACCATGTGCAGAGGTGGCACGTGGTAGGTGGAGTGCTGGATTTGGGCTCGCCCATGTTTCCCTGTGCTGCTGGAATTTCCCACTGCCTGCTTAAGTCTTATCAGGCTCTGGGGACTGAAAGATTGCTATCAATTGCATTGTCTACTATGAAAAGTCATTCCTTCTCAAGGCTGAGGAATAAAAGAGTGATGATTCTTTCCACTGGGAATGGATCACACTGCATCCCAAACAGAGTCCTACAGCAGAAAATTGCATTCATCCCACTGACTTTGCATAAATAGTTCTGGTAAGAAGAAATGTATCCGTGTATAAAACACCTTCCCAAAGATCTGGAGGAAAACAGCAGAACTCTGCATGTGCCTGGCCAAAAAAGGAGCATGTACAAGTTAGCACAGTTTGCCTGAGTGTTCCAATTTCTAGACTTCTTGATTTCAGAATAATCTAATAGCTCTTAGACTGAAGATGTTTGTGGCTTTACAAAATGGGAAGAGTTTGGATGGCCCAGTGCAACTGATGCTAAATGTGGCATGTTTCATTTCAAGTTTCGGAAGGAAGGAAGCACGCTTTTGGTACGCAAGTCAGTAGATCTCAACCTTGACCAAATGGTTCTCCTGTCTTGTGGCTATTGGACAGTTTAGTCTTGCGCTTGGTCTGACTGAATTCTCCAGCAATTAAGATCCATGTTATCTGTATTTCCAACTCTCTTCTGAGGAATGCCATATCTGTCAACTGCTTGGTTACCTTGGCTGAAGGACCAGTGCAGGGTCCAGAAGGATGTCTGGACACAGATCCTGGAGGCGTTTTGTGTCACTGCTGCCTGTGGGGTCTGTCAGAATCAGTTCTGCAAGGTAACCGTCAGCAACGTTTAGTAGTGGTGTTGCAATTCATTCTCTTAAAACATGTTTTGTCCTTGAAGTAATATAACTTTTGGGCTAAATTTAGCAATGGGGTTTGCAAGGCAACGCCGTCACTCCAGAGAATGGCAGGGCAGGGCCTTTTGTTTGTTTTATTTCTGTGGGCAAAGGCTCTTGATTTAGTGAGCCGCTTCTGCGCTCTAAATCCTGAAGAAGTGTTCCGAGCCCCACCTACCCCTATCTTGCACATCGTAAGTTCTGCCGGGTTTCTGAATGCTGAAGATTTGAGTCTGTCTGGGTGGAAGCTCAGGAAGCACAGCCTAAGCAGTGTCTGGTGCGTCCCACCCTTTGCCTGCCTTGTGCTCTCTGGGTGAGACTTACTCCCTGTGACTGTCGATGTGTGGTGGTCTCATGCCCTTTTATGAAACTTCTGAAAAGAAACCAGAAAGTCATTGTTCCTTTTTGTAATGTCTTCTGACAGCTCCCCCAGAAGTTCCTCTTTCTCTCAATTCCTTTTTGCTGTTCTGAGAGTTTCCACTGCTCTTTCTGACAGTTCCAACAAAGTGGTTTTCTAGTTTGATGAATAAATTCTTCTTAAAAAGAATAAAGAACTGTTCTTTCAAGAGATTGCAGTTACATGAGGCAGGCTGATATGTGTTTTTTGTTTTGTGTTCTAGGAAACCTAAGCTTTAAAGAACTAGATCACAAGTGACGATGCAGAAAGAGGTGAAATGTCGCTTAGGTGGATTCAATGTCGTATATTTTTTTTTTTTTCTAGCTTTGAAAACAGTTCCTGTCCAAGTACCTGGTTTGAGTACTCTCTGGCTGACATCTTGTTTTATTGATTTATAAACCCTGAAGATAGAGATACTGTAGAGTATCATGTTAACATGGAATAAGGTCCCTAAGTCTTCATTCATCACTGTGTTTTTTCTCTGGTGTCTGCTCAAACTGTGCCTTAAATCAGTGGCATTACCTGATCCTGGATCACTCTGTTCAGTGACCAAACTGCTCAGCTGATGTGTAGATTCACCTGTGTGGGGAGTCCTGAAGATATGAATAAAACAAGTGATGTCAGTAAAACTATTTGTTAGATCAATAGAGTGCTGACTGACAGTAATATTTCCACACTGGATGATTGGAAGCTAGTTATGAAAATGAGACTTGGTTTCGAAAAGAGATAATCCAGGTTGTATCACCAGTACCACTTAGGAGCTGAGACCTCAACTTCTATGAACATGACTAGAAGGGTCACTTTCATGGAAGGGTGACTTAATGGGTGCCTAGTTGTAGCAGTAACTTCTATTTGTTTATTAAAAGTTTAGTCACCTCTTGTACTGCCTGGGAATGTGTGTGAGTTCCAAGTTTTTGGTGGTCATAAGCTGAGGAGAAACATTTGTAGGCTGTGTTGGGATAGAAGAGGGAAATTATCTCACTGCCCTTCCTCTCAAGTACTTAAATGCGTTTTTCTCTTTAGGCAGTATGTCAAATAATATGCATTCCTCTATATAGTTCTTCCTAAAACAGGCAGTCAAGGAGAACCAAGATAGACTGAAATATGGGGGAGGTTCTTGCATACTGTAGGTGTAGCTGACAGTTACTTCTCCTTGCTCTTTGTCTGCCTTGTGTGGCCTTTTCCTCCCACTGTAGATATGATTTGTTTTAAGGGGCTTTGAGCAACCTGGATTAGAGGCTTCCCATGTGACATAATCTTTTCTCATTGAAGCAGTGGTCTAACATTGTTGTTAGTCTGTTACTCATAGAAACATCCCTACACTGAAATATCTACACGTAGATTAACTTTCTGCAAAGAGTTTGCAGATCCCTCACTCAACGGGCCAAGCTCCCCTTCTGCATCTGCACTGAAAATCTCAGAATTGTCTGAAGTCATCCTTCATTAGTAAACATCTGCAGAGGGTCAAGGACACCTCGATATGTGGTGGGAAAGACAGCGTGCTGCCTTCTGCAGCAGAGGGATGGCACTGCAGGGCAGCAGCTGCCTGCTGCGTCCCAGCAGCCCCCTGGACTGGCAGGGTGCTCAGAGATTGAAGTGGGAGTGAGTTCTGCCTGCACCTGGTGATGCAGGCGTGTGATCTGACCTCAGCACCCTGCCTACCCTCTGATTTGTTTCATCAGGCCTTGATTTCTTCTGCTGCTTACAGTTGATAAGTCCCTTAAAGCTCATGAATGCAATTCCTTTTATCTTTGTGCTCCACTCATCAACTCCATGACAGAGTACAGCTGTAAAACTTAAAGGGATATAACCCAACAAAGCTGAGCTGCTGAACCCAAAGTAAGAATAACATTGAGCTTTTTATACTGTAACATCCCAATGTTAAGCAAACAAAAAAACCCACCACCACCAACATGCTTTTTTAACAGTCAACATTTACTCTAATAATTTCATGACTACTTGTGGTGACAGCCTTAGCTATGTCTTGTTCAGTATGTTGTCTATTCACAAGGATTTGTTCCCCTTCAGCCAGCAGTTATCTTTCACACCCAAGCAGGATTATAAAACCCCCTTATTAAATGTCATTGGTCCCGAGGAGGAAAGAGGAAAAATCCCTCTCTTTTCAACTTTCTAATTCATACAGTGGATAAAGCCTGGTCACAAGGGATAGGGAGAAAGGGAAATTCTGAGGGACTTTCCTAGGAAGCAGAAGGGAAACTTTCAGGCTAAGAAAGCTGCTTTGAGGTAATGGTCTAGTCAACAAAATGTTTTTGTTGGATGCCTTGTGTAGGAGGAAGTGCAACACAGTAGCTCCACAGAATTTCCATTCTCCAAAACTACTTTCCTATTTGGTGCTGTGAGAGCTGTGAAAATCCTGCCCCTTAGGTACTTGTTTTTGCTGGCAACAGTTGCTAGCAACAGGCTCAGGGGCTGTAAAGGCTGCCAATTGCTTTTCTGAGCCATGATTCTTGAATATTTTAAAGTAATGTATTGTAGAAATCACCTTTCTTCAAGACATGATGATGTTATTAGTGAGTGTTCCACACTGATACAGTAGGTTTTTTTTTCTGTCAGACCTGTTACTTGACAACACACCTCCTTCCTGAATTGTGACCCTACAATCTGTCCGATCCATGCTTCCCCACAGGTGAGACCAAGGAGAAAGTTGTAGAGCAGATGAAGCTCAGAAGATAGTTACAGCAAAACTGTGAGCTTCAGAGGTAAAAGACAAATTGGTAGCTATTTGTGTTTTGAGCATGGAAACAGTGGGGACAGTGGGTCTGGAAACAAAAACTCAGAATGCCAGGGTGAGAGGAGGAAAAAGAAACTGGGGCTAACCAAGGCTGGTGTATCAAGTCATGTCTCTTCCCAAGAACATGGCATTAGTTTGTGACTGAACTGGCCAAGCTCAGTGCTGGGCATCTCTCAGAGGGCTTGAACACCTGGAGGATGAGCTCTGTGGTAAGGGCTCTTCTGAGTGAGAGAAAACACTGAATTGAATCCTGAATTATATTTCAAAGCTATAAAATGCAACTTGTTGAACATGCTGTTCGTCATAAAGTTTTCATAGTTGCAGAACAAATCTTGGGATCTGTCAAAGGTATCAATTAACTCACTGGTGTCTGTCACTGAACCTAAAGGAACAGATGTCTGCCTGAGCAGTTGTTTCCAGGAACATTGCTCTGTTAAAGCAACAGAGAAGGTGTGTGGGGTTCTTTTGATTTTTATTTTATCTTTGAATTACTGACAATAGACCTGCTGCTGCAGTTTTGTATGAGAACTCTTTTGGGGAGGGAGGAATTGTTTACAGAACAAATTTCCCTGAGAGGAATTCATGCCATGTACCCAGTAACCATCTTTGCCCTAGCAAAGTATCCCAGATATTCCTACATGTGCTGGTGGCAACTTTTCTTACACAAAGAAAAACAGGTGAGTGCAGTGAATGCAAATAACTAAGAAAGAGAGGACGTATTCCCTTTTGCATGAGTCACTCCTGGCCTTCTCCATAGTTACCAAGTGAAATGAACAAAGTACTTGTGGAGTGTAAACTTTGTTCTAGTAAAACATGAAATCTGAGTGGTTCAAGGACTCTTGAATCAGGGACAAAAACAAAGCTGACAGTTGCCAAATACTACAGGCTTAGAAAGTGGGGGGGGTGGGGTGGGGAAAAACAGTTGCCTGCCCAGCCCCTAGTTTTTTTGACAGTATTTACAAGCAAAGTTGAAGTCCACACAGCCATTGAAACCTAGGTTCTTTGGTGTGGGACCTGAATATTTCTACTTGGATATCTCAGTTATTAACATAAGAATGCTGATATCTGATTGACTTCTGTCCATCAGAGTCAAAAATGTTTTCAAAAAGAGGCCCCTAACAGTACCTGTGAGAACTTTGTGCTTGTTTTGCTAAGCTGTAAATAATTCTTCCAAGTGTAGAACAAACAGATGTTAAATTAATGAGATGTGCATCTGATATACGATGTAAACTGGTGCTGAGATGCCCAAGTTATTTTGCCCAGCAGCTGAAGGAATGTGGACTACTGGCTTGAGAACTGAGGTAGGTGTGTGCATTGTCTGAAGGAAATGTCTGTAACAACCAGTTTACATGAATAGGAAAATGATGCAGTGGTGTCATAAGCACTTCCTACAGGCTCTGTACTCTGGAATGTTTCTCAATCTCCTTAAAGCTTTTAGATTTTGTTGTTAATGCTTGGTTCAGATCCAGTTCAGCCAAATCTTTTTACAGCCTAAAACAACCATCTCTTAAGCATTGTAAACACGATCAGATACAGTCTCATTCCTGTCCCCAAAGTACTTTTGTCTGTTTTCAGTGCAATAATACTGTATTTCTTTTCCCATCTCTAATCATGACCATACAATGTGCTGGATTCTTTTCAAAGCAGCAAGATTGGGGTTTGGAAGGAGAGAGAGGAGCTGCTTTCTTTCAAAGCATGGTGAAAGACCACTTGTTTGTTTCCTGTAGATGTTTCTATCCTGATCCATGACACAGGAAAGAGGTGGCATCCTTCTTCTTGCCCTTCTGTAATAACAGCACACCCTGTTCTTCCCATGGCCATGTGTGGGTGCAATTAATTTTTATGTATTGCCTGGCCTCTTTTATAGGTAGATGTGGGAAACATACTGGAAGCGTGTGTCTTTCTGCATGTGTGGTCTTGGTGCATGGACTGCTTTGTTTTCCTCTTTGTGAGGTGGCTCAGTGTTTTGATATCCCTGCCAGAGACTGCGTAGGACTTCAGCAGAGTTCCCTGTGAATGATTTTTTAGGTGAGGGCTGTTACTTGCCTGGAGTGTTGCTTTTCCAGAATTGGGCAAACTCTTTTCTTGGACAGGAGTTAATGTTTTTCAAAATAAATAATAATAACCAAAAAAAAAAAAAAAACACAAAGAACAATGAACCAACCAAACAACAACAACAAAAAAAAAAACACCCAGACTGTGTACTGCTATTGCAATATAAGAGTCCCTTCATCTGTAGAAAGCAGAGGAGTAGGGTGAGATGGAAGCCACCATTTCTTGCACTGGCAACCTTGCAAGCCCTGATCTTCACAGGGTACAATTGGTTGCCTTGTTTTTTTTCTTAGTTTTTTTTTCTTGTTTGTGTATTTTTGTTTGGTTTCTGTTGTTGTTTTTTGCCTTGGAACATCTGGTTGTTGGCTTGTGCACTAGCTGATAACATGTTAGATTTTTTGCACTCCTCAACAGCCCTATTATAGGTAAGGCAGTGAGATAGCCAGCTGAAGATTTTTGGGCTCTAACTCTCTGTCAGATCCAGTCTCTGTTTCGAAGCAGTAACTTCTGGTGTGCTTTGGAGCACTAATGTTACCTCAGATGAGTCTGGAGTTGTTAAAGACCAGCAGGAACAGTCCCAAGCTTATGAAGCTCTGGAGAAACAACTGCTCAACTGTGGGACTTGACCTCCTGGTTCCTCTTCTCCCTGGTAGCATGGAGCTGCCCGAACTGCCAGAGCCAGTGATGTGATTTAGCAATGTGATGTCAGATCCTTGAGTTCTTTCTCCTGCTGCATTTTCCCACCTCCATCAGCAGAAGGTTTAGAAGAGGATGGCTTGGGCTTGTCTGTAATGGCAGCCTAGTGCTAGAAAAGGTCTGAGGTAGAGCGATAAGGAGTGATTTTGAAACACAGGCTTGTTCACCTTTGGTACGCTTCGCATTCCTGATCCTTAAAGTTAGCAAATACTATTTCCTGTCTTGGGCAGTGTTTGTGTCCCTGCTCTGGCTTTGCTCCTGATTAGCACGTGTAGGCAGTAGAACTTTATGCTGTGGTGGAGCACAAGGACAATGTAAGCCTGGCTAGTATCCAAGGTATCAGTGATATCCCTCAGTCACACTTCCTGTCCCTATTGCTGAGACGAAGCACAAGGGCTAGGCTTGTCTGATCCAGCAAGGCATGCCTTACTGTAGAATGCAACTCACATTTATATTAAGCACGAGAAAAGAGGTAACTGGGACAGAGAGACCAGGAGATCAAGCAGTTGCTACTACAACAGCAATACAGATTATATTACAAAAGTTGCCCAAGGAACAGAATTATCAACAGTCAAGTTGGAAATGCTTTGTGTTGGCTGTTGCATTCACTAGTAGAATGTGACTGTGTTGAGGGAAGACAAACTTTTGTTCCCTAACCTTTGTAAGGAAACTGCACAAAAGTACACAGAATAGGCGAAATAATTGTTGTATGGATTTTATCTCATTCTGCTGTTATTGCTTTTGTGATGCCCCTTTCTGACATAAGTTCTCTGGACTCTAAGAGCTAACTTCATAGGGTTGTTCTGTTTTTGTCTTTTCTGTCACCCTGAAAACAGTGTTAACAGAATTTTTCCCTGATTTATTTTTTGCCTAATTTTTGAAAGGCCCTTCTAAGAGTTACAAAGGATGCTGGAGAAGAGGAGGTGGAATTAGAGTGCTTTGACTGATCACATAACCTCAATTTTTCTCAAGAAACCAGGCTGTGAACAGTTAATTCCATCTTCAAACTATCACCTGGTACTGATCTTTCTGGATTGTGAAAGAAGAGAAAAGATAAGCCAATCTTTGAGTATATTAAATAGAAATTGAGAACCCAATAAGCAATTTGATTATAGCTCCCAAGAACAGTGTGGGTGTAATGAGTCCTGAGAGTTGCTGTCAAGTGGGGAGAGGTTTTAAAGTGGTCTTTGGTTTGTTCTTCTGACATGATACAGCTCAGTGAAAATTGAGCTCTGTTAGCAAGTTATTTTGTTTCCTCAAAAGGCACATAGTTCATTTGTGGTGATAAAACTCTTTCACCAGTTACTGTTTAATGCAACAAAGCATAACATCTGAAAGTGGGCTACAGCTGAAAGCAGCCAGGTGATGTCAAGTGTATGAATGCTACCCAGATGTCGTGCGTTGTAATGGCATCTGATGGTTACTTGGTTGTAGAAAAGAGATTCATCTCGAGTGTTGTGGTGGAGACCACTCCAGATGTGATTCTGGGCTCAAAGTGCCTTTGCAATGCATCATTGGATCCGCTTTGTGCAGTTTTGCTGTAAACAGTACCTTGCTGGTTAGGTAGCCAGGCCTGACCTATGCACAGGTAGCTGCTGCAGTCTCTCTTGTCCACCAAACTTGACCCTTCTCAGTGTCAGAGATGCTGAGCAGAACTTTAATATGTTTATTCTGTTTTTCACATGAGGGTAAGTAGTGACTTTAAAAGAAAGAAGAGCGGTCTGTGCCAAGCCTCAAACTTTCATGCTGTGAAAGGCCAGCCTGACTTCCCTGTGGTTCCACGCTTTCATTATAGGAAACCCCCTGTGAAAGTTTAGGTAAACAATTTTAGAATATATTTCCAACCAGCCCCAAACTGGAAGCTGAGGATGTGAAAAGCACATCCCAAATAAGGCTTGCAATTTCAGCTGTGCATAGCAGTGACCTACAGTTTGCTATCTAGGCCTCCTCTTTGCCTCTTGTGGCTAAATTCTATGATTGTCAAATTCTGCATGAAGGAATTACAGGTACAGTCAAACATCTTTTCAGTCAAATGAATTAATCTCAAGCAAAATCATCTCAGACTTTGTAGGGATATAGTTTGTGTGGTTCTGCAGTTCTGGCTCCTGTGGGGACGGGAGGCAGGTGCCCAGTGTGCTGGTCTGCAGAGAGCAGCTGGAGCCCATGGAAGCAGCCACCAGGGTGGGAGGATTGACATCTGCTGTTTGTGGAGAGGGTGGTGGAAGTTGGAGGCAGCTTCTCTACAATTTCTTTACCACTTCCCAGCCCTTCCTCCTCCCCTTCGCTCCATAGCAGCAGGGGTGACTGAGCCCTTTTCTTTCTGGAGCGGCAACTTTGAACTTCACTGAAGTCATTGAGAAGTTCTGACTGCTCCAGCTGAAGCACCCCTTGTGTGGTATCTCCCCACCTCCCAGTGCACACACCTATCTCCCTTGAATACTGATTCTTTCCCTTCCATTAGCTTATACTCTCTGAAATACCTTCTGATGGCATCTTGTGGCAGGGTTTTTTGCCCCTCTAGGATGATCCAGGCCCATTAGCTCCTTCTACAAGGGCTGAACAGGCTGTAGGCCTGCTGGGTAGAGACCTAGAAACTCTGGGTAACCAGAAGAGCCGGTTTGGTACTAGCATAACAAAGATGCAAGCTCTTCTCTACAGCACCAGGTGCCAGTGGCACATCTGTTTTGGCACCCTTCAAGATCTAGCCTGGAGCTGTGTACAAGTGATGAGGCTTTGCATCACCCAGATAATGGTGCTTTCAAAATCTGGGAACGTGTGGGTTGGAGCATTACAGTGCTCCAGACAGTCAGCACCAGTGATTCTGGAAATGCTATCAAGTATGAGTACTGCCCACCAGTAAACTGCAAGCTGGGCACTTGATGTGCTTTGAAATATGAAGTGCACAATGATGTGCAGTGGTGTTCCAGCAATTTCAAAAAACCAAGGTGTGCGTGAGTGGAAATCTCTGATAATGTCACCTCACAGCTCCGTGTCCTCATGTATCTTCTCCAATGTTGTCAGCCAAACTATATCATTTGGGAGACCACTCAAAATCAAGCAGCTGTGACTAAAAAAAATGTTGGGCACCCCAGCTGTGGTATTTCTTAAAAGCTGGGCATGCTCAAGATCTTCTGATAGCATCTGCTTTAGTGATCTCTGAAGGTGCATCATGTACTCAAATCAGATGACTGCAGTCTAAGATGTTCTCTCTGTTAGGCATATACTTTCTGAGGACTGCAATTATCAGAGAACAGCCCTGCTTTTTGTGAGTGAGTGCAAGACCATATATCAAATGCTGAGTATAAAGGCGGGACCATATCTGCAGAGTCGCGGGCACCTCATACTAAGCTGTGGTTACTCTGATGGGATTGAAGGCTTGTCCAGTCTTGCACATCTCAAAGTACCTATGAGTGTTTTTAGGATACAGTCAAATCCTCTGAAAACACAATACTATTCAATGTACAGTTGTTACTGATAAAGTAGATGATTTTTTTTTTTTATATTTTTTTTAAATCAGATTTTAGGGAAGTTGACCCTTCTCGAGAGGTGTCTAACAAAGTTGTAGCCGGGAGCATTTTTGTCATTTTAATATACCACTTGGTTTATCATAGAATCATAGAATGGCTTGGGTTGGAAGGGACCTCAAAGATCATCCAGCTCCAACCCCCCTGCCATGGACAGGGCTGCCAGCCACTAGCTCACTAGATCAAACTGCCCAGGAACCCATCCAGCCTGGCCTTGAACACAGCCAGGGATGGGGCAGCCACAGCTTCTCTGGGCAGCCTGTGCCAGCGCCTCACCACTCTCTCAGGGAAGAATTTCTTCCTGATGTCCAACCTAAACCTCCCCTCTTTCAGTTTTAGCCCATTCCCCCTTGTCCTACCATTATCCACCCATGTAAAAAGTTGGTTCCCCTCCTGCCTGTAAGCCCTTTTTAAGTATTAGAAGGCCACAATGAGGTCAACCAAGTCCTCTTGCTGCTGCGGGCAAGAGATGTGCTCCCTGGGCGATCCTCTGCACTGCTAGTTTGCCACAGCTGGGCTGCCTGAACCCATGTCCTCTCCTGGTGGTGATGCTTTGTGAAAACCCATCTTGAGAAGGTGGCCAAAACCTAATTGCTGAGTATTTATTGTAATGTAAGAAACTACTTGAAGCCTCATCGAAATGGCTGAGCCTTAGAGTCAGAGCTTCATAGAAACTGGTTTCACTACTAAAATGTGCATCACAGAACTATGGAATGGCTGGGGTTGGAAGGGGCCCTAAAGACCACCCAGCCCCAACCCCTGCCGTGGGCTGGTTGCCACCCACTGGATCAGGATGCCCAGGGCCCATCCAGCCTGGCCCTGAATGCTTCCGGGGATGGGGCACCCACAGCTTCTCTGGGCAACCTGAAGGCTGGAAAGACAAAAATTCTTCTCCCATTTGTATTTGCTTCCTAGTAAAAAAAGAAGAGTCTATTTAGTGGCAACTTGATTTGTTTAATGGGGCTCACTGTGCAACCTACTGCATGCCTAATTCTCACAGGAAAAATGTTCTTATGTCCTCAGACATCGAAGTACAAAGTTCTGGGTTGCACAGTGAGCCCTGTTAATCACTCTTCTCATTTTCCCAATTGAAATTACAAGACACAGGTTGGGTAAGCAATCTCCATATCCTCTTCATCACAGACAAATCAACTGCGTTGCTGTTCACAAACTGCTGTTTGTGAAGAGCAAGCTAGCAGTTATTAGGTCCGATTGGTACTGTGCCCTCTGCTTTAGCTGGTAACTGTTAAAGTGCAAGCTTATGAGTTTAAACAGGACAAAGTCATTCACAAAAAGCAAAGTATATGAACTTTAGATGGCCTAGTTTTGAAGCACTTCCTCTGAGCACTTTAGATGTTAAGATGCTGATCTCATGCCTGCAGTTCAAAGTCCTCACATCCCTGTCCTACCGGATGGGATTTGAAGAGCCTCATTATTCACGTACTCCAGATTTTGAGAACCTCAAAGCTGACCTTGGCACATCTGGGACTGTTTATTTAAAGGGCTGGGCTAAGAATGCCACATGGTCTTTCACAAACCCTTCATTCAAGCTGTGAACAGACATTTGGGAGATGAAACTGGGGGGGCAACTGAAAAAGGACTATGGACTCCTTAGAGCAGCTCTGAAGTGGAAGCTAGAGCTTTTAGGAACTGAAGAAACCCTGTTTCTAAGCAGTAATTCAGGGCAGGCAAAATGTCTGAGCACACCCTTGCAGCCTCCCTGACTCTGTAGTCACCTGGGATGAAATACCCCACGACTTACCCTGCTTAGGCCAGGGCAAGTGTCTCTGACCCGCACCTTGCTGGCAGTGAGCTGATGGCGGTGTCAACCATGGCCTGCGTTGCCTCAGCTTTTACAGCTGCTCCCCTCCTGAAATCTCCTGTACTGCAGGTTGCAGGTGCAAGGAGAGTTGAAGTAGCACTATAACATCCACTGGAGATGACCCTTGACAGAAGCAGTTCCTAGGCTGACATTTCTTTATGCCTCTGAACATGAAAGAGAAGTAAGGGGAAGGAAAGCAAGATGACAAAAATAAAATTTAATCAAGGCTGTCCTAGCTTAAATCCTTCTCTCCCTTCTGGTGTGTGAACCAGATGTGTAGCTGTGGTGAGGTAGGGACACACTGCCAGCCATTTCAAGCCAGTAGAGCTGTGGGTCACTTTTGCATCTGAATCAAGGTGTTGAACTTCAGCTGTGAAACCAGTATTTGGAAGACATCTGTAAATTCATATGCTGGTTTCATACCGTGACCTCCATGAAACTTGCAGCTGTGCTGAGGCCCTCAAAGTGTGAAATGAATTGTATAGAGGCTGAGCGGAGGATAGTCTTTGAGGGCAAAAGTCTGTTTTCTATGAGGAAATTGGAATCCCCCAGCCCAACGGACTGTACAGCCCTGTTAGCCCTTTAATTATGTGGTTTTGATTTTGATTTGAGAATATTAGGGCCTCATCCAGGGTGTGTGTGTGGTTCAGCCAGATCCTGGTACCGTGAATTGACTCAGTACTCAGCAAAACACTACTGTGCTTCTGGGCCTTAATGGACCTGAACTGTGGGCCCAGGAGTTTCTATGGAGTTAGGTTTCCCCAGAATATACTTACTGGGTGGATGCCGCTGTTCTAGTGAAAATGAATGTGCTCTTTTCTGCTTCCTTCCTCAGGGAGGAGCGAAGAAAACAGAGGAGGAGAGGTAGCAAAATGAGTGTTACAGTAAGAATTTTAGTCACTAAGGAAATGTTGACCTCTTGCTCTGTAGCTTGACACAGCTCTTTCCCAGACTGTCTTGCAGAAGAGACTTTTTAAGGGAAACTTTTTAGCTTCAAAATAATATATATATTTTTAATCTCCTAGCAGAGGACTGGGAAAACAAGAGATGCAGTAGAACATGGGTACCCTAGGGAGCTTTCGTTCCCATAATCTCAGCTGCATGTTGTTGCACTCTTCTTCTTGTGAAGAAAAAGCCTTTCCTCATCTCAAGGCCAGAGGGGCAGGAAAATCCAGTGCAGTTGCTGCAGGATGCATGGGTGTCTGAGCCAGCGTTCATGCCACCGCTGTGCGTTTTGCTAACAGAACAGCAGTGTGCGGCAGCGAACTGAAACTGTTGGAGCCCTTGTGCTCAGGCTGTGCCAAACACTGTGCTGCCCCAGGCAGCTGGCGGCAGCACTGCTAGCTAGCTGTAATTGTGCCAGCTGCAAGGAAGACTTAGCTTGCAGCCAAGGTAGACAGGAGGCATTAATATGAGTGCAAGGAGTGCATAGGAGTGAATTAGGGAATAGCCCTTGTTGGGTATGTGGTAGAGCTGGAAAAGCAGCGACACCCCCTGTCACCATTTCCTGTCACCTCTGGGACTTCATAAATGCTTCAGGGCATCTTTCCCCCCACACCTCACCTCCCTCCTGCTTTTGAAGTCCTAGATGCGTGTTTCCGGCAGAAATTGTGGAGAGGAGGAATGTGAAGATAAAGCAGATTCCTCCATTGTGACTAGGTAAGAGAGGTGCCCGTTCCTGAGTAATGGAGTGCATTCTGGTCATAGGAAAATGTCACCTTCTAGGAAGTAAGAGTTCATGGTAACTGCATATGTTGAGTACAGCTCAGTGCTTTTTGTATGCTGTAATGGGGAATGAAAAGAAGATGCCAGCCCTGGCCAAGCTGAGTAGCTAAAACATGCTGGTTCTTGTATACAGTCGTCTATTTGCATGCACACAAGGACGTGGAGAGCAAAATGCAGTAATTCCCTACAGACCCTCAAAATCTGTTCTTTGAAGGGAACAAACTTGGTTCAAGCTGGGCTGCCTCAGCAAGGGAAATCTAGGGAGTTCTGGATGCTTTTCCCTTTCCTGAGGTCAGAATAAAAGAATCCTTTATTCTCAGACATCATGACAAGAATCAGCTTGGCTCCATCTCTAGTATCTCTCTAATCATGGTGACAACTAATGCTCCTCTGGCAAGGCTACTGAGAAAGGAGCTGAAAGCAAGCTTGCTATTACAAAAAACTGTTGGCTTAGAACTTCAGCACATGGCAATGCAGGAACACAGGAAACTCATATGTTAGGAAATAACATCTGGGAAGCCAGAAGTGAAGAGATTCCAGTCCCTCTTCAGACATAGTTGAGAAATAGATCTAGACTTTGCAGCTAACCAAATTTATACATAAACTGGGGAAAGAGAGCAAACAGCTGTCTCCTCAAACTCACTCTACCTCATCCTTCTAGTAACCTTTCAGGAAAATGGAAAGTGAGGAAAAAAATAATATAGAAATCTGAAACTTAATATATGCACAAGCAGGCACGAGGGGAAGATATCTGTATGCAAAATGAAGTTGTAGAAATAGTTTGAAACATTCAATAACTAGTATTTTCTGGATGAATTAAGTTGCCTTTGTTCTGCATCATTCCCTGCATCCTTAAACTTGACATCTTTAGCCACACCAAACAAAAGCGAATTACAATTGTCACCTTGCTCTTTATTTATAGAACTGAAGTGGATCTGGAGTGGAACTTCATTAAAAGGCAGTGACTGAAATGACAATACTCGAAATGCATCCTTGCAAACGACTTGAAGTCCCGTGGTTTCAGAAGCTCTCTTTCAGAATGCTGTGCTGCTGTCCGCTGCTCAGTAGGTGGGCTGGGTGCTGGGGTGTGTGAGATGATTCTGCTTTCAAGGGGTATGTTGCTCCACGGATCCTGTATCTACAAGTGCTAGCTCTTGAGGCCTCTGGATTGGTACAGATGGCTTCCCCCTAACATCTGCAAGGAGTTGTACGCCCTGGCAGTGGCTGAACTGAAGCAGCATCTGTTGCCAGAGGTGCTGTTATGCCGAAACTAGAAAAGCTGTGGTGGATTGAGCTCTTCTGGTGTGCATGTGGGAATACTTTTCTGTGGTCGCTTCAAAAGCGAAAACAAAAAGCGGAAACCCACAGACAGGAATAAAAAACCCTATGGCTTGAAGACTGTTAGCTCTGGGACGTTAGGAAATCCTAACTGAAATTAGAGTGTGGTTACATTCTTGTAAGAAGTTGCATATTTTAATACACACAAAGCCAAAGCAAGTCTTCCATGCCTGGAGCTTGTCTAGCTTGGAGTCCTTGAGCTGTCTATATATGCATTTATTGTTCTTAAACTATTCTGAGCAATGTGCGTTCCTAGAGATTGGAAGGCACACTGAGACTTTTGCAGTTCAGGACTTATTTGTTCTAGTCCTTTTTCAGCTTGGAATTTCCTTATTTTTTCTCTTTTCTCCCTTTAATTTTTATTAAATCCCTGTAATTTATTTAATTACAGTTGAATGTAGTAACTAGCGTGGGGACAGACTGTAGAAGGAAAAATCTGTGCTGATCTCTGCCTTTACAGTGCTTGTAATTTCAAGTTAAAGCAACAGCAAGCTTTTTGATTAGATGACGACAGAAATCTATCATCGTGTGGTTTCTCTGTGCCCACAGGATTCAGTTTCAGTCAGCTGGTGAAATACTGCTGGCAATTTGGTCTTCATAAAGGCAAAATTGTCTGGCGTGAACTGGCACTCAAGGGGCCTGAATTCCATGTTCACACAGGCTTGGGAGAAATTTGGCTTCACGGCATGAGTTGCTTTGTATTTTTCTAGTGTTTCTCTTTGACCTTATTATCTCTCTGCGTTACCTTCGGGGAGGAGTACAGTTCCTTCTGGAGAAGGGGCAAGCTATCAAGAATAGAAGTAGATTTTCAAGGGAAAAAAAATAGTTTTAAATGCCCTCCTGTGTGGACTCTGCTACATGCATCTGTGGTTGTTTGTTTGCTTGTTTTAAATTCAACTAATATCAACCTTTCTTCAAAACTAAAGGGCAACAAGTTCTTCTGAAACCTACCTGTACCGCAGTACCTTATCTTCTTTTCCAAAGTGCACAATGCTTGCGACAAAAACCATGATGATTTATGACTTGGGCAAATCCTTGCCTAGTATCTGCTTGCCCTGTTTCTTGCCCTTTCGGTCTTGCATGTGATTTCTTCACTAGCTGCAGACTGAGACTTCATGATGCAGGTTTTGTGACGTGTGTGTGCGGCTCAGTGCAATGGGACTTGTTTCACTCCTTGTGTGGAGCTATTTAGGTGCTGTTACACACTGCCAGCTTGTAAACAGTGACTGCTCAGAACCTGAAAAGTTGTTGGGGTTTCAGTTTTGCTGTGACTACTATGCTGGAAGTCTTGCCTGAGTCTTTTCTTTCATGGCTGATGTTTTGAGCTATTGTGTGATGATTTGCAGCCTAGTGTTCACTCTCTGAACTTTGCTAACCTGAAATTATGCTCCGTCACTTCTGCTGATATGTTACTTTAATGACTAAAGAATAACAAAAGATAAAGAACAGCAATAAAGGCACAACTGCATGTGCTGACTAAATTAGTTTGAGATGTCTTTTGGAGCGTAAGTTGAAAGGTATGTAAGCTGTCTTTTGTTTTTACCATTAGTGTCAGACTCGCTTTTCACTTTTGCAGTCTGTATAAGTGCACTCCAGCTGGCAGCAGCTAAAGGGAGTGAAATTGTAGAGCAGGAAAGTTTAAATGAGAAACCTGCTAATCTGTAGTTTTCCACTCCAGCAAGCTACTGATTTACAACAAGGGAAAAAAAAAGTTTTTTTTTTTTTCCCCCACATCCACATTATCTGAAGCAATTCTAAAAGACATTAGCCAAAAAGACATAGCTACTGCAGTTTTAGCGCTTCCTAGTATAAAACAGAAAACTCGATATCCTACTTACCTATGAGGAATTTCTCAGTGTCCTGTCTGAATCTGCTGAAAGTGCGATCTGCTGCTCGGAGGAGCCTTTGCTTTAAATGAGGAAGTGCCGAAGCAAGGCAGGATGTAAAGTAATGACTCATCCCTAGGGCTGTGTTTCTCGACTAGCTGAGGGAGAAAAGGAATTACAGAGGGTGCTCACCACAGCATGCTCAGCTGACATAAGACTTGCTAGCTACTGCTTTACCAATAGTAAAAGCTCTGGAGCATTGTTTCACCTTTCCTGCTTTCCTTCCCAGACAAGCCCTGCACTGCCCAGGGTAAGAAAGAATCCCTAAAGATCATGAACCGCAAGGTGCTGCACAGAGTGTTAGGGGACCCATAAAATATAACGTTGGTCTCAAATGTAGTGACTTATCTGCTGAAGGACAGCCGGCAGCCTTTTGGTGGTATGAAGTTGTCTTGGGGCTTAGTTTCTTTAAAATACAGAATGAAGGACTTCATGATAGGAAAACACTGAGTGAGTTGTGCTTAATGGTACTTGTTTTATGATTTTATTTAACAGTCCCAAACTTTAGCTGCTTATGGTATTGCGATGTTCTGGTATTGCAGTCCTTTCTAGAAGGGCTATCTACCTCTTGTCCTAGAAAACACCAGGAAGCATTTATTTGCATGAATGTGCCACTAGAAGACATTCAGATAAGGGTTTTGGTAATGCTTCTGAAACAGCTCCTGCAACTTAGCTCACTCAGGCACTTGGGACTTAGCTTGGTTCTTTCCATTAGATAAAGAAAATGTATTTTGTTGTTGTTTCACTCCTTGTTTGGAGCTCTGTTTGGTTTTGAAGGTAAAACAAAAAACAGTTAGCTTACAATTGGTTTTAAGTGACATTCAAGTATTTAGTGTCCTGTATACCTGAACACAGAGGCTGTCGCTCAGTTGCCAGGTATCAACCTCTACATAGGCGTAGGTTTTTTTTAAAAAAAAAAAAAAAAAAAAAAAAAAAAAAAA
>VXAV01011508.1:676685-687093 GCA_013399715.1 Alectura lathami
AAAAAAAAAAAATTAGCTGTTATGAATAACAGCTTTTAGATTTTGTGACTGGAGAAGTCTAAAGCAATACAATACTTCTCCAGAGCTCACGAGAGCTTCGCTTGTAAGAAGCATCAGTTTTATTTATGATTCAAGAGGGGAAGCATAATTTTTATTTCTGTTAGTGTGGAAGTTCAGACAGGTTGTGATAACTGCCTGTTTAATTAAGTTGCTGCTGTTCTGCCAGCCCACAGGGAGTATCATCTCAAGAGGGCAGAACAAGAACATGTCTTAGCAATGAACAGCAAGGCTAGATTTGACTTGTCTGGGGGAGGGGTGTGGGGTGGGAGTAGAATATAAATCTTTCCTCCCTGAAAAGTGAAAAGTCTGAACAAAGTGGTGTCATTGGGATAATGTTTGCATTCAGTCTGTGTCAGTTCTGCCACTCAAGCAAGAACAAGTGTTTGTTGCAGGAGCCACATCTTCTACAACAGATATGTTGTATGATTATTTGTCTACAGGCTGAGTGCTCTATCCCATCCCAGCATCTGGATGTGCAGTGATTGAGACTGTAGCATGCTTTGTAAAACGCACAAGAGCATTGGGCTTCAAAGCTAAACCTTTATGGGAAGGAATTAGGATCCATTTCCAGATTCACAGCAGGCTTCCAGCCTGGTGTCTGTCTGGGTCTGCGATCTCCAGTGGTTTCCTCCTGGTGGTGTGGAGCAGCATTGCCTGGAGACTAAAGCAAAAATTTCCTTCCCTCTGATGCCACCCCAACAGCTTCTGAACAGCATGCAGGTGGGGGCACTCGCCTGTGCCTAGAACCCTGTGGAGCTGCTGGGAGCTCAGTCCTGAGCACCCGTCACCTCAGGACTGCATGTTTTAATACAAAAACTGTGTCTTACCAGGAGACGTGATACACGGGCAACCTGCTCTCCTTTCCCATGACTGAAGGCCTGCTGACGCAGTAAATATAGCCATAAGCCTTAGTGGTTTATCACCTTTTCTTTTGCCAAATTTTCTGTTTCTGAGGAACTGTTTGTTTAGAAATAATTTTTTTTATCCAGATATGCTGTGCTGTGATAGGAACTGCTCAAAAGCAAAGATAAAACACATTGTATAAAGTTTGTCAGCAGTCGCTGCTTTGTCAAAAACGCTCACAAAAGTCACTGGCTTACTGTGTATGTGCCTGGTGGTTTTTGTGGTTAGTGATTCCAGCCAGACAGATGATATGCTTATTCATAAGAGCTCAGTTGACGTGACTACTTTTTTAATAATAATAAACATTCCCACACATAATTTAATCTCCAGGGGTGAAGTTTCTCTGGGCTGGAGCAAACGAAGACTTCCCTCCCCCTCCTCTTCCTACTCTCAGATGGACAAGGTTGTTCTATGACTCTGACAGGCATCTCTCCCTCATGGTAGGCCTGAAAAATCAAATCCCCCAACCCAAACAACCCAAAACCCTTAAAACAAACAAACAAAACCCTGAAGTTCAACAGATGTGCAGGGTTTGTTTTTTCACTTATCATACTGCTTTTTCCTGCTGCAGATAGTGCCAGACAGATATGGAAATATCAGCATACATATGGATAAGTAAAGAAATACCTTTAAAAGACAATGTTTACGATGGAACCTCTGGCACTTTGCTGACACAGAGCCCTTCAAGACCAGGTTGGATGGTGACTTTGGACAGGCCTGCTCTAGTGGCTGGTGACCCTGCCCATGGCAGGGGTTTGGGAACTGAGCAGGCTTTATGGTCCCTTCCAGCCCAAACCGTTCTGTGATTCTGATGTCACTGGCATTTCACCATACTGATCTGAGCTGGCTGTCTAATGATGTGTGCTATGAAGTGATGAAGGTGCTTTGTGTTTGCCTTTTCTTGTAAAAAGAGCTACGGTGCTCTGGGAGAAGTTCAGGCGCTTTCCACCTCTATTCCTTCACCTCCTTTTAGTTGCTGTGACTGAGGTAGGTCAGGTAAAATTATAATGGTAAGTTTGACTGATAGAGGTGAATCAAGAAGAATACAATTGTCAGCATGATGCGGCAGAGGTTTTAGGTTCAAAACTACAAACTCAGCTTTGTAAAAGGAATCACATACAAGCTGTCTGTAGAAGCGGAGATGTCCTGGAAGATGAAATTAAGAAGGAAATTTCAGCACTCACCCTGGGTTCACCTTGTGGCTGCATTAGAGTCAGTTCTTGCTGATGTTCTTCAAGATTTTCCAGTCTCTAATGAAATACTTTTTTTTTTTTCCTTTTTAAATCTTCTTCCTCTTTACGAGTTTCCTAAGGCAGGTATGAAGGTGTAGTCTGGTGGCTTATAAGCAATGCTATTCAAAATATCAAATGACTTTTGTTGACTTATGCGGTCTACTGGGATGAACACTGCAAGGAAGTTGGCTTTCCAGTCCGGTAAGTGGAAGGAGGAGAGACAAGTGTCTCCGTGCTGGGAGTCTCAGCTGTACAAATGATGCTGAGGATATGACTTGTGTCCAAGTTTTCTAGTTACAAAATGGCCCCTAACAGCGCTTCTTGAAATGACTTGAAAGAAAATCAATGCTTTATTAATAAACTACTGGGAACTATTTGGGGCAAGATGGAAGGTCAGTGTAAGTCTCTTGATAAAAGAGCATTCTCTCTACACAGGAATTTTCTGTGCCAAGCTAAAAGGGGAGACTGAAGCTCTTTCCAAGCAAAGTTCTTAATGCTCCAATTAATGGTGAGGTCATGAGTAGTTCCCAAGGACTTGCATTTTGCAGCATGGGGCATTGGTTCTGGTAAACTGCTTATGTTTATTAGTGGTGCCAATTACACATGAAGTGTTGGGAGTGTTTTTCTTGCGTTGCATGGTATTTGTACAAATCAAAATTTTGTCACATTTCTTCAAAGATGAATGAGGTACTGGCCTGTACTTCCCTGGGCTTCCAGATGTGCCAGAGGAGAGCCACAAAGATGATCAGAGGGCTGGAGCATCTCTCCTATGAAGAAAGGTTGAGGGAATTGGGCTTGTTTAGGTTGGAGAGGAGAAGGCTCCCGAAGGCCTCACTGTGGCCTTCCAATACTTGAAGGGAGCTTATAAACAGGAGGGGGGCAGCTTTACGCAGGCAGATAGTGATAGGACAAGGGGGAACAGTTTTTAAACAAGAAAGGGGAGATTTAGATTAGATGTTAGGAGGAAATTTTTTACTCAGAGGGTGGTGAGGCCCTGGCACAGGCTGCCCAGAGAAGCTGTGGGTGCCCCACTCCTGGAGGTGCTCAAGGCCAGGCTGGATGGGCCCTGGGCAGCCTGATCCAGTGGGTGGCAGCCAGCCCGTGGCAGGGGTTGGGGCCGGGTGGGCTTTAGGGTCCTTTTCAACCCTGGCCATTCTATGATTTTTATGTAGAGAAGATAACTTCATGGAGCATTGAAGTTCCTTTTGTAATTCTCTGATGGGAACTAATTCACAATGATCTCATCCTGTATCACCCAATGAATATGATGAAGATCCAAATACCAGGTCAGACACTGAGAGGAAGGTTCCCAAGGACCTAACTTCATGTGTATGAAGTTTCTTTCCCTCTGAAACTGAGCAGATCTCAGTTTCTTCCTATTTTCCCTGGAAAAGAGAGGGAGTCTATCTTTGATGTGACTTCCAACCCAAGACATTTTATGATTCTAGTGAGATTACCCTCATGTGAGTAACATGAGCTGCATTTGCCACAAATATTAGAAGAATCAACTTTGCAATTTGCAAAAGCAGTTTGTACTAAAGTTTCTTTGTAGTATGAGCCACTACTGAGAAGAGTAGTTGGACACATAGTTGTTGAAGTGGAAAGAGGGAAAGTGTTTTGAGTTTTCAGCTCTCCTAGTTGATAAGATTTAAATAATAAATTTGACTATGCTAAGGATGGATTCAGACCACTAAGTAGCAGCATATGTTTTCTCTCGGGGCTTTCCACCTGTGGTTTACCAGCCATCCCACAATGAAAGCCTTTGCTTTTATGTGAAAGTCCATTTCTTAGAGTCTTCCCACAATGCTCTGCCAAGCGGTGCTTTCCGGTGCAAGGTGTTTAAGTTGCTTGAGATGCTGGTATCTTTAACAAAGGGAAATGTTGGTGCTCATTGCACCTTTGTTCTGTTAGGGGATGTTAAGGTGGCAGACAAAAAGGATGTGTCAGCCTAGGCTTTGTAATACCTTCCAGCTACCGCCCAGCTTTCATTTTGTTTGCTCAAGGTATAGAGCAAAACAGAGCAAAGCTTGTCAAGCCTCTGTTGCATCAGTACTCCCTCATCCAAGGGCTTTAGAAAGGACTGCTCACATGCCCTGAGGAGCCTGACTGACAGTAAAACTGTCAGCTGGGGCAATGGTTTGGAGTGGCTTGTCTTTACATGCTGATAGACTTAGTCAAACATTAAGAATAATTAATAGATTTTAATTAAAATATAAACATAATATAAACATAGTATGTGATGACAAAAGCTGTTACTACAGAATTTCCAAGTCCTTTGAATGGTAACAAACAACAGTTATCTACGGTTTACTTGCCTCCAAAACCAACTGGAAAATTAAACCAATTGGAAATATGGCTTTCGCAAGAGCAAGCTGTTGCATTTAGACGTATTCACTACATACCATGACGTAACCCAGGAGTAAGAAACCCTCCAGACTAAATGAGCTCAACAATGTACTGTGGAGTGATTGCTAGGTCACTTCTTACACCTCTGAAGTGCTAGTTTCTTGTACTGGTAGAATATAAAGGAGGAAAACTTCTCAGAAAAGGCTTGTCAGTTACAGCGGCACTAAAGAGGCTATGCAAAACAACTTTGCATGCTATAAAGTGAGGAAATGTCTTTCTGCACAACTAGAAATGATTATCCTTCACATCTGCACAGGTGGCGTCCATGTTTCCAAGGGGTCTGTGAGCTTGCATTCTGTCTTTGGGCAAGTTTCCTTTAGGGTTCACTGAAGACTAGGTACGGACTCAAAATATCGAATGCTTGGACTTAATGGACAAGAGAGAAGACAAGGAACACCAGACACTTAACTTACAGCATCTCAGTAATTTTACTTTATCTAACAAATACTGTGAGCTAAATGCCCTACCTGATGGGATATGTTACAGTTGTAGATTGGAAGGCAACACAGGACAAAAGTGGAATTAATAAATAAAATAGTTTTCACAGACATTAGAAGTTAGCAAATATACAATACTTTTCTAACATTAACAGATAAAATGTCTTTAAAACACTATTGTACACAGTTACTTGCAATGTAGACAGGACATAGGAGCCTAATTATTTAGTTGCAGCCTTTTTGTTTTCAGTTGGTCTTTTTTTTTTTTTTTTTTAATTTGTCTTATTCACATTGGTGAGTGAGCCTAGATCGCATCAAGTGATGAGACTGGTGTAGCCCCTTCTTTAATGCCAGGGAGGCTGAGCCTGTGAGACTTCTAGGATTTGAAAGCTGATCTTGATCCAAAAAAATGAATTCCTAACTCTTGATTGACACTGGAGAGCTTTCTCTGTGTGGAGCTAGGACAGACAAAGCTGGGACTTATTCACAAAATTTAGTCTACTAACTGCTGTAGGAGAAGCCACGTGCTTCTTAGGCCTCAGTTTTGAAATCACCACCACCACCCAACCCAACAAGAGGGCAACAAGTGCTCCACCTAGGCAGGAGAACTAATACAGATTCTTCCTCCTACCAAATCTTAGGCCATGAGCAATGCTTAGTGCTTTGCTATTTTCAGCCATTTGCTACTGGCTGAATCAGGGCTGAACCAGCAAGGCACAAATGCTAACACAAGGAAAGTGCAGTTCTTGGCTTTCTTTCCCTTTTGCTTCCTTTAGCTATCAATGTCAAAATTTGAAGTCTCCTGTTTGGTAGAATATTCAGTAAAGAATAAAATTTTAATACCAAGTGCATTTAAAGGTTTCTTTCTGTTAATACATCCAGTGCTTAACCCTGTCATAGCAATGCCCATTGTGGTAGGACCAGGTCAAAATAGTATAGCTAGTTCTGTACACAGTAACACGTAGCTGGTAAAAACAGACAATGACAGGATCTACTGTAGAGAAAGAAAAAGGTGGAAAAAGTCACAAATTTCACTCTGCAGGAAGTCCTTCCTTTGTTGTTGTTGTTTATTCTTAGCTGCCTCTTCATGTTCAGTAGTCATTGTCAGGGTAAGGAGAAGGAAGCAGACAGAACTTCCCACGTTCCTGAAATGTGGCCACTTCGCTCTAACAAATGCCTCAATGCTGATGACAAGAGACTGGGTGCTCACCAGCTTCCAGCACTCTGGCAGAGAGTAGCGAAGTGCCAGACTTGCTGCTTTCCCCAGTGCAAGAGTTCAAAATATTGACAGACTATCACTGAGGACCATCCAAAGTGGTCAGCTGATGTGGGGACTCAACAGTTGTGGTGACAAAATTCCTAGTTGGAACAGAAATCCAAGGAATTTTGCTTTCTCTTCTGTTGGAGAAGTTTTTTTGCTATCAGTCTTGGCACACAGCAGAAATCTGCCACTTGTATTACAAGCAATGCTGCCACCGAGACAGGGGATGACGCTCCTCTTGAGGCGCTTCCAACTGCCCGAGTTTGTTGGCAGGCTTTGCCTCTAGACATCTGCTGTGAAAACAAAATGATTTACTTTTAGGAAAGAAAAAGGGAAAAAAACCACAGAAATAGCCATATCCTAGAGTTGTTTTTTCCATGTAACCCATGGAACAAGCTGCAAAGTTGTAAGAAAGGGTTGTCAGTGGCACCTTTGGTTTCTTTTAAGCTACTTCAGAGAAAGAGATGTATAAAGTCTATCTGTAGTCAAGGGAAACTATCTTCCCAAGCCTCCTTGACAGGTAGTGCAGGGATCCCTCTGGAGAGCAATTCACAACAGCAACTTTAGCTCCAGCTCTGAATTTCTCCTCAGTGGAGCATCCTGCTGAACAGACTGCAATGGGTAGCAGGAGAGACTAACCCTACTGAGATGAAGTTCCTCTTCTTTGCATCCTGCTTCCCCCCAGTTTCCAAAACTTCTTCCTTTGTAACAGCAAAGCTAGTCTCCACAAGTGGTTCTCTGTTTTACAGTATTTGAGATTCCACCCCTCAAAGCAATCTGACTTTCATGAAGTCAAACCACTGGAAGCAGAAACTTATCTACATGAGTGCTGAAAAGCAGAACGTCATGTCAGAGCTTTCTGTGGGTGTGAACTCTGCAGTGCCTTACTGTCTACTACAAAACTCACTTGAAAATCTCCAGTGATCATTCAGTCAACCTAGAATTTCTCCAAGAGCCCATCTTCTTGCCCCAAGGAAGCACCAGCTACAACTATTTCTAGACCATTCCTGACTTTTTTTTTTTTTTTTTTTTTTTTTTTTTAAAGAAAACAGACCAGTAACAAGCCTGGGCTGGGTTGATGGAGACTTGACGTCCTGCACAGACTGCCTGCCTTGGTGCAGTTATTACCCTTAGAAAAGCTGTTTTCCTAGCATGTAATTCTCCTTTGTTTGAGCCTGTTGTGCCTTAAGTGTTGTGTCCATGGGGTTAGGACATTAATAAATTGTCTGTAAGCACTCTCCAGAGAAGGCTGTTATTGTGTCCCTACGTGGCCTTGCCTTTTCCAGTTTAAAAAACCACAATCTTTCAGCAGCCTTCAATATAAACATTTACTTTTATTTATGTCACGGAGGTTTTTCTACTTATGGGCAAAGTCCAGAGGGCTTGGTAAAAGTCAATAATTTGGTTTAATAAACCTCTAGCATCATGCTAATGCAACTCATAGGAATGAAGAAGAAAATATTTCCTTATCTGCAGGATAAAGAGCCATCCTTCTTTCTACATGACCCTCTACAGCAAACAGTGTAATGCCTGTTGATGTTTAGCAAACACATCTGTTGTTAATCAGATTGCAATTGCATGATGGGTCTGGAAAACAATTGACCATTAATCCAGCTGGCATGACCACAAGATTAGTGCTAGGCATTTTTTAGTTTAAGGGTTATTTTGCTTCTGCTTGATATTATCAATTGGTGCATTCACTGCATCTGCTAAGGCAAACTGTGCTTTCCATTGCACAATCTATTACAAGCTTTGGTAGAAGCACAGTATTTTCTGTCTATTCTGCAGACAGACAACAGTCATCTTCTTCAGCAGAAACTACCAAATGAGACATGAAATAGGCAGGTATTTCATTCTCTCTGTACTCTCACAAGTCCCTTGTGCTGAGCTTGTTTTTCTAAATGTCTTGGATTTTTATTATTTACTTTTTTCTCCCCACTGTAAATAAGAAATGGATTGTTATACAAGCCACCCTGCATTACTGCACTCTTGCTTGTGAAAATGTTGAAGGCTTGAACTGTTGTTCTTTTTCCTCAGAAATGAGAGTGCTTAGTACTTTTATTTTTGAATTGGGTGCATACAGGCTCAGGTTCATAGACGTGGAGTAAATTATGTTCCTGCTGTAACAAAGCTAAAGACCTCCTAGGATGTGGTGCCTAAGAAAGCAGGGAACAACCATTTTATGGTGGGTACTGATATGATATGAAGTGATCAATGGTCAGCGTTGCCTAGACTTGAAAATCAGCATTTAAAGCAGATTTGTCAAGTTTCACAACAGCATCCGCAGCATAGCTGTAGAGCAGGAGGGGTGGCTGGCTCCAGCCTGCATGCTCCGTCTCCCTATTGTTTATTGTGCCCTTTGACCAGACCACTGAAGGAGCAATTCTCAGAAGTGAGGCTCTTAGGCCACTTTTGGCAACACCTGCAGGGTTCAAGGAAAGGGCTGAGAGAAGTATAGGGCCACTGCTTTACATACTTGAGTTTATATCATTCAGTAAGTCTAACCCAAAGTCTTTGTGCTCAACATGAGTACTGAACTGAGGAAGCAAAGTCATTCTTGAGGTGAATGCAGTAACATTTTTTTTAATACTTACAGTTGAGTTTTCTGCTGTCTTCATTTTGTTGGACATCTACTGAAACAAAAAGAGTGCTTTGAGCATGTAGAATAGATGATCAAAGTATTTACACCACTGAGATTAATGCTAAGCAACATCCACCAAAGCTGATGGTTCAATCTGCTAAATGCTCTTTGGACAGCAATATGGGATCCATGCTCTACTTGCTTACAACCCAGGTCATTGTTTCAGCAAGAATAGACTTCGGGCTTGAAGCAACAGCACTGCTCCATGTTTTGGGACAGAGTGGCCCTGTACCACTTGTGGGTTGTTTCTGAAGGAAGAACATGGCCCCTATCAGCTGCTGCGGAGGCTGGGTAAGGAGCCTTACCCTACTTCCCTCCCTGGAGATCTAGTCACACAAATGAAGGGCCTTGTTACCTGTGTATGATTCTAGTTTAGAGGACCTCCGTCTCCGCAGCCAGCAGGTTAACACAGTCAGAAGAGCCATCAGAATGACGATGAACACAATGCCAGCTGCTTGAGCACCTCGTCCACTTTTTGCCAGGTCTTTGTGACTTTCTGTGCTAGAACCATCGCTTTGCTTCTCCTGTGCATCTAGAATAAAATAGAAAAAGGATGTAAGAAGGTGTAAACTTGCTCATTTCACACCAGGCAATTATATGACCACATTTTATACACACACACACACAATTGAAGGAGTAAATATTTGTGTTATTCCCATCACTGTGATGATGGTGGTATTCCTTCTGAGCAAGTTCCATCTCTAGCTTACACAGTTATCATACAGTGCCACTTTATCCCTTCCTGTCACACATACTACACACATGCCTCCTTCATTTTCATTCTTCTTTCCTGTCAGCCTTGGGAGACTGTATGTTTGAGCTGGGAAAGAAAGGTGGTGGGAGCCAGGACCAGCAATTGCAAGGAGACTGCACAGCAACCTCAGGAGAAGCTCTCCCACTCCAAATAGCTTCTCTCCACAGCTGGTTAGGGACCATGACATTCATTATTGGTACCACAGCTGTAACTTTTTATAGCCCTTATTTTTTTTAATAGCTTTCCATTTGAAGAGCTGAGTGGCTAAATATTTATTCTTACTACTGGTCACTTGTAATATGATATTTACTGCTGATACACTTGTGATATCAGGAGTGTTGTTCCGCTGGGCTAATAAACTAATAAGTGTTTGCTACAGGCCTATATTAAGCAGTGCGCTGAGTTGAGTTTTGGGAATTGGAAGCAGAACTTCAAAACCAGACAGAGCACAAATCAAATATGAGTGCTGTGAAGCCATCAGGCAGGGCTTCTGAAATTGTGGCTCAATTGCATGGCACCATTTGAAGAATCATCTGATTCCAGGAACCTAAAGGTAGAGTCCAGTGACTGCCGTGGAAATAAGAGCTGCTCACTGCCATTGTCACAACATGCTTGATGGGGTGCTCCGTTTACTCTTCCAGAGTAAATTCCATGGCTAAGTAGACTCAGCAAAAACAAAGCTCTTTTAGTGTTTTTTTTTAAGAACTACTCTTT
>VXAV01011508.1:694407-736567 GCA_013399715.1 Alectura lathami
CTTAGATCACTGCTGCACTCTCTAACAGACGCAGAAATGTCTTGAAGCCTATCTATTCGACCACTTCTGTGTGCATGTGTCTCAGTCTGTGTCTTGAGAGAGAGGCGGAGAGAGCTGAGCTCCTAGAGTAGAGTATTTGTAAAAAAAACCAAACTGTTAACAGTTCATTTGTCCTATATTATGTGTGTCTGCACTACTCAAAGCCTTTAAATGAAAGCATCTATGGTTGCCAGAAGAAGAAACAAGCTGTTGTGCCTTAGAATCGGAGAATGTCCTGAGATGGAAGGGCCCGACAAGAATGTGTGTGGCCACTATGTTGCCTAGAGACTTTACAACTAGAAACATTAGGAAGGATCATCACCGTGGCATGGTGACCAGTTGGTTGCCTTTACTGAACCTCTCCCCATCATGCAAAAATATGCCAAGGAGGGCGTGAGATAACATCCAAAATTTAAAGACAAATATGAAATGAAGGCGTAGCAAGTTTGCAGCAGATGAAGAAGAGCCAGTATTTTTGCTGAAATCTCATAAAAAGGAATCCCTAATCTAGGAGCTACTTAAACCTTTATGCATCAAACTGTTTTAAACAGGTATATCATACAGATGAGCAAACCAATCCAACTCATACGCTGCGTGCAACTGGAGAATAATTTTAATTAGAAAAGCCTTGAAGTGGTGTGTACTTGTACTACGTTTGGGGGACTCATCACAGAATACGGAAAAATAAAAATCTGCAGCTGTTTTCATAGGATCAAAACAAGTATTTGGAAAACTGACAGCTGACCTTGACCCTAACTGGTCTTCATCCGTAGTCAGAAACTGTGGGTAATACCCTGCTATTAACTGCGACTGACTCGTTGGCCTTAGTTGGATGGTATCCATTCACTGAAAGTGGAGAAATGAGTGCTAAATTCAGGTACAAGAAAAGTGTTAGAATCTACAATGCCACTGAATATGTTTTCAGCAAATAAATTCAGGGATAGAAAACTTTAAAATCATTATGATAAGGAATTTAATGGTGAAGGTCTATATAAAAAATATCTAGCATTTATTGTCTAGTAATGTACTTAGTGAAGAGGTTCTTTGCCAAAAATCTAACCAGAATCATAGAATGGCTTGGGTTGGAAGGGACCTCAAAGGTCATCTAGTTCCAACCCCCCTGCTTGTACATGAGGTAGCTGCTGAGAGAAGGATCACAAGGAGAGAAGCATTCTGGTGCATCAAATATTAGACTTTTATTAAAGAGTTGGAAAAACCCTGTAAGTGACATTGCAGTAGGGGAAAAAAAAAAGCAAATGCTGATCATTGACCTTCAAAGTAAAGCAGCCAAGTAAAAGCACTACAGCATGGGTTACGGTGCTTTCATGTTCTCTGTCACATTTGGCTGGTGCACTCAGCGCTTAGTGTTGGTTGAAAACAGACAGAAAGCACTTTGCCTTTTGGAGTGACAATTGCACAGAAGATATGACAGAAGAGAGAGTGGAAATTAACAGAATAATTTCTATCAATTTGTATTTTAGCATCTCAGCACTCCAGGAGAGCACCCAAAATCTAACAGTCCAAATGCCAAGTTGCAGAGAGCGCAGTCTAGAACTTAATCAGAAGAAAATAATTTGCAGAGTAAGTCAGCTAACCTGAATAAAATAAAGTGATAGAGCAATCAAAAATCATCTTAGAAAATGGTCTGAACACTACTCTAAGGTTCATAATCCTTCTTTGTTTTTGGAAAACATTCCAAATTAACACTTGAAGCAGTAGACCACTGCTGTTGTAGAAGGGTGTACTGATGCCAGATGAGCAAGTTCGTGCTCAAATAGAGTAGTGATCCTGTGCCCCTGTTGTTCTTCCATCAGTAAGTGTTTGACTGTGCTATAATATTTGAAATACACCAGTTCCTTACAGAACGAACTGCACAAACCTCTGGCTTTTGCACTGTGGAGATTTCAGTGTTTGAAACTAAAGCTATTAAAGTATGACTTGCAACTGAGAAAAAGGTCAAGGGAAAAATTACAGCAGCACTGTTCACTTTTCAATTTTATGTATGGGTAAAGAGCAAAAGAAGGTGTGAGATGTACGATATTACAACACTGTTGTTTTATAATATTGCAGCCCCACACAGCTGTTTGCTTGCTCCAGGTGGAAGGGGGAGAGAATAGGAAAGGTAGAAGCACCAGAACTCATGGGATAAGATGAGCGCAGTTTACTGGTTAAAGCAAAAGCCATGCGCACAGGCAAAGCAGAGCAAGGAATTCATTTACTGCTTCCCACTGGCATGCAGATATTCAGCCACTTCCAGGAAAGTGGGGCTCATCGCTCAAAATGGTTTCTTGGGAAGGCAAACAGCATAACACTTAGCGTCACCCCTGTCCTCCTCCTTTCCCCCAGCTGTTATTGCTGAGCAAGACACCACGTGGTATGGGAGATCTCTTCGGTCAGCCTGGGCCAGATGTCCTGGCTGTGTGCCCTCCCAGCTCCTTGCACACCCCCAGCCCCTTGCTGTCAGGGCAGTGTTAGGAGCTGAAAAGTACTTGACCGTGTGCAAGAACTGCTCTGCAACAACTACAACATTGGCGTGTTATCAACACTATTTTCATTTGAGCTTCTATGAGGAAAATTCACTCCCTCCTAGACAAAACCTTTTCCATGTCGAAAGAAAAATGAGCAGAAGCACCAAGGGGGGAGGAGAGACTGCACCATAAAAGACAGAGGATGAGGTGAGGACAGTTTGCAAAACAGCAGGTAGTTTCCTTCCTGTTTTTATTCCTTTCTGGAATAAAACAGGAAAGCTGACTGCTGAGAACAGGCTGGTGACGAAAGGAGGGAAAATATGTGATTCTGAATGAAATGTCTCATGATTTTGAGAAGACCCTCTGAGATGGCGAATTTGGCCTGGTACTATGTTAAAATCTGCCAAGAAATACATTTGGCTGAAATGAATGGACTAAGAGAAAACAGTAGTCTCTCTGTCTTCTCTCTGTGTTTACTGTCTGACATTGTTGCTGGCTAGGCGCTCTGGGCATTGGCCTAAATGTCCCTTCTAACACAGTAGTTTCAAGACTGCCCTGGGCAGTAGAACGACAGCACTGTAAAATATCATTATTAAGATGCACTTGTGAGCCTGGCAGCAACGATGACTTATTTATACCCGGAGGAGGAAAGAACCAGGATATATCTAGTTATGTTGTTAGATAGGAGCAGTAGTCTTTACTAGTCATGTGTAGGGAGATAGTTGGTTTCCTGTTTTAAGAAAAGCATGGGGATAATAACTTGGCAATAATTTTACCTGCTCACTATGTGTGTGGGGGTGTGTTGGAAAGGAGTTACTGACAATGGTATATAATTGCTTAACATGTCTTTTGAGTCTCTCCCACTTAGTGTTACTTATCACTGTGTTGTGAGTGATACAAAGCAAAAGAATACTCTTGTTGCCTGAGTTGCCCTGGCTCCTTTACTCGGCTGCATTTCTGCTAGGAGCCTTCTGATTATGAAGGTGATGCTAATAGAACCATAGAATCATCTAGGCTGGAAAAGACCTCCAAGATCACCAAGTCCAACCAGCAGCCTGACCTCCTGAGACCCATCACTGAACCATGTCCCTTCGTTCCACGTCCACACATTTCTTAAATACATCCAGGGATGGGGACTCCACTTTCCTGAGTAGCCTGTTCATATGCTTGGCCACCGTTTCCATGAAGAAATTCTTCCTAATGTCCAATCTAAATCTCCCTGACATAACTTGAGGCCGTTTCCTTGTGTCCTATCACTTGTCACCTGAGAAAAGAGACCAATACCCTCCTCACTGCAGCCTCCTTTCAGGTAGAGAGCAATGAGGATGCCTTGCTCTGATCCTAAGTGGCAAAAGCTCATTTGCTAGGACATTAGATAACACATCAAAGTTACTGTCATGGAAATTAAGTGATTTCACAGGCTTTGGTGTGTAAAATGCCTTCTGGTAAGAATTTTTTTTTGCTCGGTTTTAATGCATTAGCCATAAGAATGGCAAGAAAGCAGATACAGCTGAAGACCAAACTCAAAGCTAAATGCAGATTCCTTTAGCTGAGGAACAGAAGGAGCACATTTATAGCAAATGCTTAAAAACCATCTTGGCAAACAGCTAAACACGTGAAATATTTTCAAATGCAAACATGTTTATGGGAAGACTCAAGATTAAAATTTACTGTAAGAACATAGGTATAAAATGCAATAGAGGTATTAGTTCCACAAGTTATTATTATTATTTTTTTTTTTTTAAATCTCACTGGTTATCAGCAAGATTTTAAAAAACAAATTACAAGAAGAAGGATTGTTGGTCATTTTGTAGTGACAGGATGAGGGGTAATGGCCATAAACTGGAAGAGGGGAGATTTAGGCTAGATATGAGGAAGAAATTCTTTCCTGTGAGGGTGGTGAGGCACTGGCACAGGCTGCCCAGAGAGGCTGTGGCTGCCCCCTCCCTGGCAGTGTTCAAGGCCAGGCTGGATGGGGCTCTGAGCAACCTGGCCTAGTGGGAGGTGTCCCTGCCCATGGCAGGGGATTGGAAGTAGATGGTCTTTAAGGTCCCTTCCAACCCAAACCGTTCTGTGATGCTATGATTCTGTGGATCTATCTGTAACTTGCATATGTTTTTATGTCAATATTATGTTGCTAATGAGCCCTGAGTAGAAATAAAAAATGCGTTAAGCATGGGTTTGGATATTGATATAGTGTTCTTAACAAACAGGCTAAATGCACCATATAGAAAGCTGTTTTAAAAGCAACAGGCATAGCAAGGCAATATTTTTAATAATACAATAGGAAGTAGACATGTTTGTCCTGCTATAAACACTTTCCATAAACTAGAAGATCAACAATAGTATCCAGAAATTATCCAGAAATTTGTCCAGACCAAAACAATGCCTGTCACATACCTAAAATATCATTTTAATGTTGTCTTTAGAATTAGAAATTTAAAAATTCGGAAAAAGGTTTATTTCTCCTCATAGCACAGTAAAATAGGAAACCATGTAACACAACAGGATGTGATATGAGTGCCAACTAGTGAGGAACAGGAACTGAAATCTGTGTGTCTTATGTTGTTTGTTTAATTATTTGATCAAAAATGTTACCACTACTTGCAGGAGATTTGATAAGACCTGTAGTTCTGCTGAAATGGTTCAAAAATTTCCCTTGGATGTCACCTGCAAGACAGCGTAGGGAAAATATACTGTGGCATACAGGCTTCTACAAATGTTTTTGTAGGACAGAAGTGTCATTTGACTGAAATCCCCTAAAAGCCCAGTTTTTAAGAGATGCAGTGGTCAGAATATCAAGACTGAACCCGTAACTGGTATATTACAGTGAACAGTGTTCCAATTAGAGGCACCTCGTTACCTTCAGTCTTCCAGTGAGTACAGCTGGTGGATCTACCGGGGAATACTGTCTCATTTTGTATATGTCGCCATCTCAAGAGATGCAGTCACGGTTGTGCAGCCCTCTCTCTACTGTTCACACTGGGGCAGTTCTTGCCCCCCAAATAAAGAAGCAGCAATACTGCTCATAAACTGCACATAAACTGAAGATCAGCTTCTCCAACATCACCCTTCGGGAACAAATGCCAAAGTTTCTTGCATCACTGTTTATAAATATGCAATCTTTGTAAAATTTTAGTTTCAGAACTCTTGACCACTTAACTTCCCGTTTCTTTGTTTGTTTGTTTCCTTGTACTTGTCTTTTTCAGTACCCTGGTTCTTTTCCCATCTCGGTATCAGTATGGTGTAGTACAGGCAAGCTGTGGTGAGGCAGTGTACGCAGCTACAACTGCTACAGTTTGGATAAGTAAGATGAGGTGTCTTACTTCTTAGTTTTGTTTTGCAGCTTATTGACTGTAACTTTTTGGCATTTCTCGCCAAGCAGCTGGTGCACCGCAAGTTCCTACCTCAGCTTTCTCCAGGGTAATTTTCCATTTGCTTAGACTGTGGGGGAATGGAGGGGGGCAGTTGCTCTGGTACTTAGGGGCACATGCTGAGCAGGGTCAGTCAAGGGAGCAAAGGCATGGACTTCTGCAGGGGCCACACCTCCAAAAGCTTACAGAGCCCATGTAAGCCTTTGGGGGACCAGGGCCTCCACTGTGTCCTTCAGATATTGTAACTCTGATCCTAAATGCAATAGCAGAGGGAGACTACTAGGGAGAATCTGGGGTATTTATCCCCATAGGTATTCCATTCATCCCATCAGTTGCCTCCAGAAACACATCCAGGTTTAACCTACAGCTCCCATGAGAAGCAGATCCATTTGATATTTTATGGGAGTGGTTGCTTTATTCCCAGGACTTGTAATTCTATGAAGAACTTCTTCCTCACTCTCCCTTTACCATTTCCTGGATTTGCTTCTAGGCTTTGGCTTCCCTTCTCATTTCCGTGCTAGAGTGAAGAGCCTTGTTAGACTGGCTACATCTTCTCTACTCTTCCTTAACCACCAATATACTTGACTTTTTTTTTGACACAGCATTGCTCTGAAGTGTGTTTCAGCTGCTTGTTTACACCGACCTTCTGTTTTGTTTCTTGCTGTTCTCCAGTTTGATGAACTACTGGCATGACGTGCTGTACCTCTGCTATACAGAATTGCACCTAATGGTGGAATAGAAACCCAATTCAATGTCAATACAAGAAATAAAAAGACTTTAGAGGTCCTTTACTGCTGTTTCATTAAAGGAGCCTAACCTCCTTCCTGATGTTAAGCCTGTGGACACTCTTATCTGTTCTAAGCAGGACACTGAAAATGCTCTTCTCATTGCACTGTTGTTAACAGACTGGGTCTTCCCAGAATATTAGGTGGAAGACGAAAAAGAAGAGCAAAAAGGCAGGTAGACAGACATACAAGGCCGTGGTAAGCCCAGTTTTAAGACTGGATGACTCATACAAGTAAACCCAAACTAAGCTCCAGGTTAAACTTGGTAGGAACTGATCTTGTTAGAAGAAAATACAGATGGGTTGGAGCTCATGCTTTCCTCCATCATCTTTATATTTGTACCACGTTGCAGAAAGAAAATCCTACTACTGTTGTGTTTCTGATGGTTCTCAGCTTTATTATTAAGAAAGACAATTCACTCTCATGATAGGTAGATTATTTTTAAAAATTGTCTTCAGTATGTACATTTTAAATGTTCTTGGCTGTACATGGAGGTTTTTCTGTGTGTGTGTCTGCTAGCTTGCGACAGAGTTAGTACTAGCACTAAGTAAAAGCAGGGAAATGTTGCCTTTGAAAGACAAATATTTATTATTGTGAGCACTGTGCAGTCATTCAGCCTGTGAGTTCTGGGGGCACAAACATGAGCACATTTGTGTACACATGCCCAGGACTACAATGACCACGTTGAATTACAGCCAGGTTATTATTTTACTTGATGATTTTTAGAGGTAAGTGCATTAAATACTTGAGGTTATACAGACTATGGAGATGTGCAATTTCATTGAGACATGAAAGCATGAAAATAACTTCTATCCATGGATTTAAGATCATAGTCAAAATATTTAAGAGATTTCAGGCTTAGTTTTCTATAGCACTTTTTGAGAATTGTTTCACCCTAGTGTGAATGAATGCTCGTGTGGGTTTGTATGTGCATGTGTGTTTGACACGCAGTAAGACTGTAAGGAAGGGGCTGTTGATGTGTTTGCAGCCATGTCCCTCTTCCGTCCTCCCTCTCAAAACCCGTTTGGACCTTCTCAGATTGACTGTCTAAGGGACTGACACATCTCCTCTCACCAGTGGTCAGTTCCCTCTTCTCACTTGGTTCTACTTCACTTCAGAAATTAAGACAGCTTTGTGCTGTTGTATGTCTTCCTGAAGCCTTGCATCTGTTTCAGGTCTGTTGCTAGAACGTAGCATATTTTGGCTGAGGAAGTGAAGACAACAAATGATCATGGATTTCCTGGGAGAAGTTTGCAAGGTAACTTTTCTGTAAAGTAAAAGAAAGGTTGTGATTATTTTTCTTGCCCTAGTGGTTTTCACCCCCAGCTCAGGGAATAATATGTCATCCTTGATATGAAGGTGCATTGCTCTTACAGCTCAAAAGATTCTCTAGAGAAAGTTTTGTGGCTTTTTTCTGTTGCTGATTTTAGTTTTATTTATTTTCACTTTTAACATTGTCCCAATCTGATGTCGGGGGAGGTTTCTTTACAATCCCAAGAGACAAAATTAAGACACAAATGAGGTCAAATGCTATAAACTAAACTTGCTTTTATTACCAAAAATTGAGAGAGAATAGCGATAGGACAGAATAGAAAAGGAGTAGCAGGTTGATTATATTTTAGGGGAGGGAAGGAATCCCAGTTCTCCTGCATGTCCTTCATTTATCTACACAGCAGATGCAAACTTGTTCTCTGCTCTCAAAATATCAGGACTATGGCAAGGGAAATGCACATATGCATACATGCATGAGGCCAGCATGGCTCCACAACTAAGTAGGCTGGTATTTTGTTATAACGCTCCAGCTTTCACCATGATTGTGAGAACTTCCACACATGAGTATAGGAGGTTAGAAAAGAAAGCAGTGGTAATGAAAACCATGGGAACTCATTGGTAGCCCAGCACCCATCACTGAGGCAACTCAAAATTCAGTAGACATATATCTCTTACTTTGTTCTCTGCGTGCCATGCAGAGACCTTCAGTCAGACTTTAATTTGCTGGAATGAAAAGTGTGAGAGGATATGTAGTGTGTCTGGCTTCCCTGTCCACGCTCATTTTGCCATCTGAACACCTGTTCTTTCACCCAGGCCATGCAAGATTTTCCTGGAATCACAGTTGGAAGGGTCTCAGTCAAGCATGCATGCTCAGTGACTTCCTCTGCTGTGCTCACACGCATATAGTTTCCTCACTACAACTCACATATATTGCCCATGCCTGTCCACCCACACAACCACAAAGCAGAAGAGGCTGTGACAAACACAGACAAAAATGGTGTAGTAGCTTCTCTGTGACAGAATGGAAAATATTGTGCACTTCTGAATAATTACAGCCATTTGTTGAAAGTATCTGAGATAATGCCAAAGTGCACAGGCCATTCATTCATGGTCACTCTTGGATGGCATCCGTTCTCAATGGGAATATTGCTAGGTTTGTCGACAATGGAAACCATTGAACGATCTTTGGGATATTTCTGTCCTGGAACGTTCTTCTATTTAGACCAACTATAAACTTCAGTGAGTTACCTAGACTATTTGTATCCCCAAGCAGAGGTTCTACGGCTGCTGGATATGTTTATTCTTGTAACAGCATGATTTAATCTTCAGTATGAACCTTATCATTGATTCATGTTTCCGACTGTAGTTTGGTGTGGGGCCAGTCCTGGAGGAGGATATCTGTATGGTGTTCTTTGGAAAATCATTATAAGGAAAATTAGTCCTGCAGAGGAGGGTATCTGTCACTGTTTTGTCTATTAGTCATATTTCATAGAAAAGATTAACTTTCTGCTGACCTGTGGTAGGCTGAGAAAGCATACAAGAAGCTTGTTATGAGGGTGCTATAGAAATTGGTGATCTTGCACTGGGTTCAGCCTGGGTTTGTGATTATGATGGGGTCCATCTGTCGAATACCTGATGGGCTGGCTATATGGCTGGTAGGACATTACTCTGCTGAGGACGTGCACCATGCTAAGAAGAGTGAGGTCTGATGAAAGTGGTCATGCTCTCCTTTCATGGTCAGCAAATGACTTTATCAGCAAGGTGAGGGCCTTTGAGCCAGGGCCAAGGCTGTAAACTAAACTGGCCTGGGGCTAAAATCTAGAAGGTGCCTACAGAGCTTGGTCTCCTGCCAGCTCACTCTGCATAGATGACAGTGGTATTTTCTTTGACGGTAGTCTATATGGCCTTTTCCTCAAATGCTGAATTCAGTTATCACTGAATATTACCCAGTAAAATGATACTGTGACTATGAAGTAGTGTGCTTCTCACCTGTTGTCAGACTAGATGTGAATTGAGATTACCAGAAGAAAACTGTAATGTACACATGGGATTGCCCTGGTTACATTTGCTTTAGTTTCTGTTTTCCTGTCAGCACTCAGGAGGCTACATTTTCTGGTAATTATCTTGCTTCTATTCATATGTGAGTAACTTTTCAAATACACCTTTAGAAGAAAGAAAATGTTCTCAAGTATGTTCGCAGTATGTTTTTTCCCTTGTTTCACCAAAGACAAAACAATGCTTGACACTTGTCGACTGAGAAATCTTGTTTCATTTTCAGATTCACAATGCTATATGGTCTTACTGAAATGAAAAACATTTATCTTTTCTTAGTTATAAACATTTTTTAGTTGAATGTTTGAAAACATTGAAAAGAAAATTATTTTGATATGATAATGTTCATATAAAAGACATAACGTGTAACGCTGTAGGTTTCTACCCTTCAAGCAAGTAGGCCATATAATTGAGTAAATACAGGGCTCAGTATGTAAATACCCCAGTAAGGTGTTGACAAGATCATGACCTCAGTGGTCTACAAATCATCACAAAGAGTAGCATATACACCCTCTCTGTGTAGCTAATGAAATAGCTTAAAGATATTCTCAGCAAATCCTTTCTCTTACTAAAAGAAAGACAGTACTTTGGTTGTGGGAGGAATTGCCTTCTTTCTTTGTTTATTTACTGTACAGCACCATAAAAGAAACGTGATAGGTAAAATCGTAGTCTAGTTCTGAGTCAGGACCCTTAAGAATGGAGAAGATGGTCTTGTTTACTTCAGTGAACTCTGGACCATTCTTGAATACAGAAATGCCTCAGAAATGTTGCAGGTTAGGGATATCCAGGATCCCTGATCTGAGAGGCAGTCTTTGCTAGCCAGCAGGGGCTACTGTTCTTACCTTCCGTATAACTGTGCTTGCAAATATTTACTGAGCAGTTTGCTTAGTGCTCAGAGATTATGACTCAAGTGAGGAAAGGCTTTGTTAGGTATGTATTTTAAGTGTGCCAGTAGACTGTGCTATCAAATGCAACTCTATTGTGTTAATAATGTTTACTGTGTTCTTAAAAGGTACGAGGATGTTTTTACAGTGACTGTAGTAGAATAAGATACCGACCCTTAGCCATGATTGCATCTAAAGAAGAGTTATCTATTTGTGATTTAGGTAAATAAAGACATGACCTTATTGTCTTTTGTTAGTTTTTAAAAAGTAAAATAAGCATATTTTATTTGTTGAGGGAAGAGTTCAAAATGTCTTAACAGGATTTTCATTGTATGCCTGTGGGACAGTGATGGTGAAACTAACAGATAAACTGTAAAAGAGCTTATTTCATTAAGAGATATTCTCTTAAAAAAGATGTTCTGGGAAGAGACTACTTATCAAAAATAATAAAAAAAAAATTCTGGGAAAGCAGGGAATGTGAAGCAATCCTATCTAGTCACTGCATTTCTCCTAAGAAGCATTATGTGCAACTGGCAAGTATATATGTATAAAGTAGCTGGTATCTTACTACTGAATGGAGATGGCAGAGATATCTTTGGCCTTTCACCCTGAGGACAATACTATGAAGTTTCAGGTGAGGTGATAAAAATGTTAAAAGCCCCAAATCCAGAAAGTCAGAATCACAGAATTATAGAATCATTTGAGTTGGAAGGGACCTTTAAAGGCCATCTAGTCCAACTCCCCTGCAGCGATCAGGTTGCCCAGAGTCCTGTCCAGCCTGACCTTGAAGGTCTCCAGGGATGGGGCATCCACCACCTCACTGGGCAACCTGTGCCAGTGCTTTACCACCCTTATTGTAAAAAAACATTTTTCTTTTTTCAAGTCTAAATCTCCCATATTTCAGTTTGAAACCATTTCCCCTTGTCTTATCACACCAGGCCCTGCTAAGGAGTCTGTCCCCTTCTTTCTTGTAGCCCCCCTTTAGATACTGAAAGGTCACTATCAGGTCTCCCCGGAGCCTTCTCTTCTCCAGGCTGAACAGCCCCAGCTCTCCCAGCCTGTCCTCACAGGGGAGGTGTTCCATCCCTTAGATCATTTTTGTGGCCCTCCTCTGGACGTGCTCCAACAGGTCGAGGTCTCTCCTGCACTGAGCACTCCTCATCTGGACGCAGCACTCCAGGTGGGGTCTCACCAGCACAGAGCAGAGGAGCAGGATCACCTCCCTTGCCCTGCTGGCCACGCTTCTTTGGATGCAGCCCAGGATACGGTTGGCTTTCTAAGCTGCAAGGGCACACTGCTGGCTCATGTCCAGCTTGTCACCCACTAGTATAATGAAAGTGCCTTTCAGCAGTCGTCTGCCATCTTGTACTGATAGCGGGGGTTACCATGACCCAGGTGTAAGACCTTGCACTTGGCTTTGTTGAAGTTTATGAAGTTCTCCTGGGCCCACTGTTCCAGCCTGTCTAGGTCTTTCTGGATGGCATCTCGTCCCTCAGGTGCGTTGACTGCTCCACAGAGCTTGGTGTCATCCGCAAACTTGCTGAGGGTGCACTTGATCCTACTGTCAATGTCACTGATGAAGATATTAAAGAGCATTGGTCCCAGTATGGACCCCTGAGGGACACCACTTGTCACTGATCTCCATCCAGACATTGAGCCATTGACCACCACTCTCTGGGTGAAATCTTTCAGCCAGTTCCTCATCCATCGAAGAGTCCACCATCAAAACCATATCTCTCCAGTTTAGAGAGAAGGATGTTATGGGGGACTGTGTCAAAGGCCTTACGGAAGTCCAGATAGATTACATCAGTGGCTCTTCCCTTGTCCACCGGTGCAGTTACACCATCGTAGAAGGCCACTAGGTTGGTCAGGCAGGACTTGCCCTTGGTGAAGCCACACTGGTTGTCTTGCATCACCTCCCTGTCTTCCATGTGCCTTAGCATATCTTCCAGGAGGATCTGTTCCATGATCTTCCTCAGCACAGAGGTGAGGCTGACAGGCTGGTAGTTCCTTGGCTCATCCTTTCTACCCTTCTTAAAAATCGGTGTAACATTGCCTGTCTTCTAGTCATCAGGGACTTTACCTAACTGCCATGACTTTTGAAATAATATAGAGTGGCTTCCAACTACGTCAACCAATTCCCTCTGGGATGCATGTTGTTGGGACCCATAGACTTATGAAAGTAAGTTAGTGGATGTGGTCTACTAGAGGATCAGATCCTAATAAAGTGCTAAAGCATATACACATAACAGGGTATGCATTGCTTTTCAGTAGTAAATCTTAAGAGGATGTTATGAAAGTTTAACCAGAGAAACTGGGGCCCGACGGGAGACATACTTCACTCTGTTGGCTCTAATCCCTTATCTCATTTGGCTGTTTTACATGAGCAGCTTTGGACTAAGACACTGAAGTCACAGCAACACATTTTTATCTATCTCTAAACTGCTCCTAGGAGCTTCTGAACTTTCAATTCAAGTCTGCCCTCAAATACATGATGGCTGTAGAAACACAGCAACTAGGTATGTGTAGCTAGAGGACTCTTAAAAAAATGTATATACATTACACCCCTGGCTGGCTAGCTCTGAATAGGAGATTTATTGCTTCTATGATTATCACATTATGGATGCTTCTGCATAATCTCTTTGTATGGTGAAGGTCTCTTTCTTTAAAAAGCAAAAACAAACAATAATAACTGTGCAGTTAGCCAGCTTTTAATACCATCATGGGCAGTGATGTTACCAAACATAGTCTTCTTACTCTGGGCAAGATAGGACAGCTGTCTTTCTCTCAGTTTGGGAAATGGTGATGGGTCAACATTTTCGCATTTGGGCATTGTCCAGAAAAAAAATAGAACTCAAAATTACTCATAAAAATTACTCATTACTCGTAAAAAAAGAACAACTCATATAAACAGGAATGTTTTTTACTCTAGAGATAGGGAGAGAAAAAGAATGTGACAATAGTTCTTCAAGAATACATGCTTAAATATGTAACTCCTCAAAAACTTTATTATAACAATGGAAAAAAAATTTAATGCTGTTTTCAAAATTAGCCTTCAGATAGGTCACTTTTCCAGCTGATACCCATCTTGCTGTCATTTTGAGACCGTGCTGTTCTCAAAGGGATGATGTTCATGTATTTCTTGATGAGAGGACCAAAAGTCTGCAACTCTGCTGAAGTCAATATAAATGGATGGCACTCATCCTTTCAAAGAATTGACGTCCTAGCTCTGTGGGGAATGGGGAATTTGTGCACAATGGATCACAGGCTTCTAACGTTAACCATTTACTCTTTCTTACACTTGTACATCCCCTGCTTCAAATTTTGGGTAGATTCAAGTTCAGACTTTAATCAAGAGTGGTTGCTGTTTTGGCCAGAGGGAGGCAATACACAGAGGGCTACTGCTGCCCACACCTTAGCCAAGAGCTGAGAGGCTTAATCTACTCAGAATCAAATTGTGTCTGCCAAGAAAACATTGAAAGACAAAATGGGCGTCAGCAGGGAAGGACCAACCCACAACACTGAGTGTGAGTAATGTTGGGAAGTACTGAATTTTCTGAGCACTTTAAACCAGCAAGTAAATGCTCTTCTGTCATCTGTTAATATAAGATTATCCACAAACAGCCAGTATGGCCTCTGCCTTCTGATAGTAGTGTTAGGAGCTGATGATACAGGCAGAAATACTAGCAATACTAGCCTGCAGGGAGAGAAGGGCAGGAGGCAGAGAAGGTGGGAATGATGCAGAACATGCAAGAGCTCACAGATATAGGCTTGTGAGGAAAGTCTCTAAAATTATTTCTTCTGATAATAGAAAAATATCACAGTGGAATTAGCTTAAGAGTGAATTTGCCACTTCTAACACGTTTAACGATTTTTGTAACCTTGGCTTCATAATGTGTCTCAAAGAGAGAACTTCAGGAATGACATTCAAGCTTATTCAAGTACAAGGTTACAGTTTTCAGGGAGCAGCCATTTCTACCAGGTCTCCTTCAGTCCCAAGGTCTATATGAGATAGCGGACAATCAGATGAATTTTGTGTTGTGCTTGAGATTAGAGGACAATGTGAGATTAATTTTGTGTTGTGCTTGGTATCTGCAAGTGACACAGTCCTCTGTGACAGTCTGAGACAGTAGAGCAGATAACACACCATTCCTTGACATCTGATGGTGTCTACAGGCTCGCAAAAATGAATTAATAAAATGCAAGTGCAAAAGAATGTACAAGCTAAAATTTGTATAAGGCTTATCAAATTTGTACATAAGCCATACTAAAGAAACCCTGCAAAATACAGAAAAGTAAGGGAGAGGGTCGTGTGATGTGACTCTGATGCAGTTCCCACATTTAGCAACCCCAAATCAGGTTGTCAGCAGACAAGATTTCCTGCAGTGCTTAAAACACCATAGATGAGTGCATAAAAACCCTCCAATTCCTAAAGCACCACATCTCTAACTATAGCACTGCAAAACAGAATGCACAGGGTTTACACCACTAGGGAATGAGCATGCTTGCAGTCAGCCACTGAACTGCACAATGTTAACATAGTTTCTGTATAGGTAAGGATTTTTCCAAAAGTCATGACGAAAAAGTAGTCTAACAAAATAAATTTTGTTGGCTTTAACTCTGAAATTGTGCTAATGTGGAAGGAAATATTCAGTAGTTCCCAGTGAGAAATATTAGCTCCTGGGTCGGAGGAGTCTTGCATATCATTATATCATGTATACATTTAGAAACCATTATTCAAGCACCTGCTTCTATGTTGAAAATGTAAATAACAATGCTAATTTTTATTTCATTTTACACAAACTTTAGCGTTCACGGAATCAGTTTTCTGCTTCCTGATGATGTATGCTTAGTAAGGAGACATTCTTTCAGTAGAAATCTCCAAAAATTCTGGGCCAACAAAGCTATATACTGCTTGCATTCTGGCTTTTCCCACAAGAATCAAAAGACTGTATATTATGCAAATATACAGAAAGGTGCAGCAGAGAAGTAAGGTCCAAAAATCATTCTCCAAATCTTTTCTATAAAACATATTTTTTTAGTGCCTTTTCTTTGCTTTCATTTGGTCATTTTAAGGAATGTTTTTGAAAGTATCATGAATAAAAATGTTGTAGACTAACACACAGGGGGAAAATTAGAAATACTGTATTGTGGGAGAACCTTTACTTTTTTACTAAATAGTTCTGCATTAATATTTGTATTTTTGAGTCAAGGTATTTAGGCTGGCTGTGATGCATTTCGTTTGTATGCGTATTATAGCTTATCAGGAGTAGTATACATTTCTACTGCATGTACTGTTTCCTCGTTAAGAACAATGAGGATAGATTTGCTCAGTCAGTCCATTATTTCATACCATGTTTTCTTGCTAACCCTAAGGCTTGTTAGATATGCTCACCTTCTGCAGTATTATCAAGGAGGGAAAGAACATTGCTTTTTGCCCTCATGTAGATGAGGCAGACAAATCCCAAGATTATTCTGCTGTGAATTGACAAATGGCTTTGCATAATTGTCTGAGTTCTTCAAGTAGTCCACTGAGGATAACTTGGTTAGATTTATTTGGCATTACCTGTTGATTTAGTGTCCCCAGGAGGCCAGGTCTGAAGTGGTACAGGCCGGGGAATGCACACTGCTGCCAGTTCCTCTGCCTGGGGAAATGGCTGTGTGTCGGCAGGCAGCCCACTCTCCCTTGGCTAATCCATCCACCCAGCACATGTCCTCCTGTGCCACTCGGTGCTCCTGGAGGCCAAAGCCGCTGATAAGACAGTTGTAAGCACTTTGTGTGCTCAGAGTGGTCGAGATGGTAGGTAACAACTCCAGAAGTCACAGTTTCACAGTTTTACATGTGAGAGAGAAGCATGCAGTCACCACCTCACAGAGCTTTGTGGTTACCTTGCTTCACCAGCAGGTTTCATTTTCTAAACCCAGTCCCACGCTTTGGCCTGCACCCTGTGTGCCGCAGGACTGCTACCTGCCTGCAGACCGAACCCCGCTGCGGGGGGTGAAAATGCAGCAGGCCCAACCCCAGGCTCCAGGCCACTGGGAATGATTTGGCTGCCCAAACGTGGACAGCAGGGCCAGGATGGGTGGCCTAGGGTACCGGAGTCAGGTCTGGGGGTACAACATGAACCTGCAGAATGCCTGTGTCCACCTGGAGGCTGGGGTCTCTCAGGCGGCAGGAGCCGTGTTTAAGGCAACTGAGTCACTCATGTCCAGCAGTTAAAATGGCCACATTCAGAGCTAACCAGGTACTTGGTATGGAGAAAAACCACCCCAGAACAAACTGCCCCTGCACAACAGGGACAGGTGCACATTATGTTAATTTGAATGAATGCTTGGCCGTCACGGTAGGGCCTCCTCAGTAAAGCCCAGAGCAGCACATTTGTATGAGTGTGATGAGAGACAGTGAGGCAGAGTGGTTTGCGTTGGCTCAGTCCTCCAGTTGCTTAAGAGGAAGATAACTGAGAAAAGTAAATCCTCTCTGGCCCTTAACTCAGAGCATTATAAATGAGTTTGGAAAGACGCTTGCCCACTGTGGAGGTCTAATGTGGGGAAGCGGCAAAGAGCATTTTAACTCTATGTGTGGGAGCCAGCATCAAGATAATGGATGTTAAGGAAAAGATCCTCTGCTTCCCATGCTTAAATTCAGTTCACTGAACTTTTTTCTGCAACTGCCAGAGCTCGGTTTCCCCCTCCTGGGGACTGGGGAATGAGCAGGAGCAGGCAGAGGCTTTGCTGCCTCCCCTTGCTCTAGTGCTTCGAAACTATGCTTTGAAGAAGATTTGGAAAAGCTGCTCTGCTGTGGAATATGCTGTGCTAATGTTTCTATCTCTAATGTTTCTATCTGTGTAAAATAATAATAATAATAATAATAAAAACCCTAGGCTCTAGTCATCAAAAAGCAGTTAAAACATTTTGAATTGATCACCAGAGACAAGCTTCATTGTTCTGGTGCTGTGAATAGAAGCACCGCGTACACTTCGTACAAAAGTTACACAAGGAAGTAGCTTTATATTCTTTACTTGGAAAAAATCTCTTTAGGGAGGATTGCCAAAAAGTTGATTGAAAGTTCAGGGCTAATCGATCTTGATTCCCTTCTTAGAAGAAAGAATGCAGGATTTGTTTTTGAAAACAAAAGTGTGTTATTATATATATGGACAAAGAAAGATAGTGTGGCCATATATTTTGTACAGTAATAGCATCACCTTCGGCAGCTAATCTATCAAAAGACAACCTGGCTTTCTTACAGACACCTGAGCACAGCAGCACTGCAGATGTGCTTGCTATCTCATATTTCTCTTTAGCAGCCTATGGGTTTTCAAATGCAGATAGATAAAACTTACCAATTACTCATAGCTTTAGCTATGAAGTAGGAGTGCCAGGACGTACAAAGGCATCCAAAAATTTGCATAGTTTTAGCGTTGTACTGCTACATTTCCATGAATGGTTCAACTTTTTTTTTTTTTTTTTTACTTCTTCCTGTTAAAATTAAACCCAATTAAATTATCTTTTTCCCTGAAAGTTTTTTTTTTTTTTTTTTTTAATGGGCATGCTGTTACATATCTCACTTTTGATAAAGTGTGTAACTTTAAATGAATACAAGTTGAGGAAGATTCAAAAAGAAACTTCTATTTGTTTATGCAAAACTTGGTGGATAGTAGAACTGAGGGCACAGGGAAGTTCACACTTTCACTAATGGCAGCAATGCTACATACGTCCATAAATCTGCATACACATTTCATTTTATTTACAAAGACAGCTGTTAGGAAAAGACGGAGCTCTCACTGACTCAAATCAGCATCGGGCTAGGGCCTAAGTCTACTGAGAACAAAAACATGGGGATCAGAAAGCAGAAACTGATTTTAAAAGAGTCATTTCACTAAGGCAATAAAGGCTGCACCCCCAGATAGGGCATCTGGGAAGTTTAAAGGCCCTCAACATCCGTTTGGCTACTGGGGAGGAGGAAATGCATTCATGAGTTTTCATGGAGCATTCACTGGACATTTGGTTGCTCTACATGTTTATCCTCTTGATCCTTTCCTGGGTTGAATCTTGCCTCTTATGATAGGAAAGTCTATGCTAAAGAAAGGTTTTTAAATTAGGGTGTTGCTCAGCTGGTGGGTTTTCTGGGGTCTAGAAGTCTTTCTTCTCTTCTTTTAACCATCTTTGAATAATTTCCATTATTTTAATGCCTAACTGGAAATCTGTGTCCCTGGTAGAAAACTGAACGAGACACTGCCCACAGTGCCAATGATGTAAATGGTCACCTGACTTTTACTTGCAGTAAAAAGTTATTTACTGAGAAACAGGATTGGGGTTTCAAATTCATGGCTTCTTCCCTAGTTCTTCCCTAACTCCTATCCCACAGATAATTTCTGTATTTTGTGAATACCAGACATTTAATGATGTGTATGTGTGAGTGCACAAACCTGAATTAGAAGTTTGATGAAAGAGAAAGCAGAAAATTGGCCATATATTTGATAGGTCATTTCAGCATGCTTGTACACACAGTATTTGTGTAAATTGTGTAAATTTCTCTTCTGAGCCATGCATTTGGATATGCTTTACTTAAATCAGTCAGGAGAGATTTTTCTCTCTTATATGTATTAGTGGAGTTACCTTGTGGCTTCTTTTCCGAGGCTTTTTTACATAAAATAGTTTGTACTCTTTTATTTTCTCAGCGATCTACAGAGTGCTAGCACTAAGAAGTTTGGCTGCTTTCCCAAGCCATGTCAGACACTCATGACACTCAGTGAACAAATATGAAGTCTATATTAAATAAGAGATGTGTGTGAACCTGGAAATTGCCAGGTCAGATGCAAATTTGAATGAAAATATAACAAAAGTGTTCCTTAACTATGTATCTAGTCCAAAGTTTAAAATTCTGCCTACATCACATGTTCCATGATGTAGTTCCTTCCTATTTAGATATCCGATATTTGTACATATAGACCAAAAACCTGAGAAGACCATAGTTTCCCAGTTAGTAGCTCGTATTTGTGCATGTTAATCATGTTTGCTAGAAATGGAAATCCAAGGTAGGCATATGATGGAACATATAGTTCTAAAGCTATGGTCTTTGCTAGAACATTGGAAAGGCTCTAATGTAAGAAATGCTTAGTGTTACACGGAACTATCTGGAGAAGTGTGCTTGTTATTGTTAAGCAGTGCAAATGGATGACTCTAATACAAACCATTCTAAATAGTGAGTTATGAAAATATCTGCTTTTATGAGTCAGCTTTAGCACTACTTACAAAAGCTTTGTTTTGTAATGTCACCTATTGCTCCGTCTGACATTCAAATCTGCATTTTTTTTTAAGAGCAGGATCTTCAACTTACAGCTTTTATTTGAAAACAAAACAACACACCAAACATAAAACGTGTTTAACTGGACAAATTTCCCCTTGGCTTTAGATCTTTTCTGTTTCACAACCACACATGTTTTAAGGGCTGGCTGTAACATGCTCATGCCCCTAGAAGGAATTAAGTCAGCAGTGACAGATCATTTCCATCTCTATCCTTCTCTAGAATGTCCGTTCTGAAGATGCCAGCTGACACCTATGTTACTGATAGTTTTCGCAAAGTGTGTCATTTCTTCATTAGCTAGTGACACCAGCCTCCAATTATTTTCAACAGGCCAAGAAGAAATATCCAGATTGTATTAGCCTGAGGACCTGTTCACATGGGTCAGGTTTAAAACTGATGAATCAAGTGTGAAAGTATCAGTGAGTCTAACTGCTATGACAACTGCTTTTTTCTTACCATACTTTTTCTTCTGTTTAATAATCCCCTGTTTTCAGTTCCTTCTTCAAGTGATGGAACTGGAATAATGAATAACACTAGTGGGAGCCCTTGGCTGAATCAACACAGTCCTGTTTCCTCCCTGCAGAGTGGTGCCAACCACAACATTTAACTTCCCCTCTTTCATTCCCACAGTTTTTCGCCTTGATCTAGTCTACTGAAAGTTATGGATTCTTCTTCTGGAGCAAACAGGAAGCTCCTTATTTCCTCCACCATACAACCTTAGCCAAATAGTGTTGACCTATTTGCAGGGTGGCTCACTGGACCTACAATTCCATTTCAAGAGACTGTGGCATGAATGTGCCAGGACTATTCGGAGCCCCACAGCATAACTCAGACAGCCCTGCTCTGCCTACACCACATGCTGGGACCTGATCTTCCCACCCATTTCCACAGAATGAGCAAATGGTTGAGGTGAGAAGGGACCTGTGGGTCCAAGTGGCTCAACCCCTGCTCCAGCAGGGACACCCAGAGTAGGTTTCTCCTTTTGATGTGATAAAACGAGGAATTAGACCCATAATATTCTGTATAATGTCCTAGGAATAGTATTAGCTTTTGTACTGAGGGAATCTGTCATAGTAGTAGAAGCCATTAGAAATGACATGGAGGACTGAAAATAAAATAAGACTAAAGCTAGAATATTCTAGTGAAATGGAAGTGCACCTTGTGCTATAGATGAAGACATTTAAGATTACATCAGGGAAAAATGTACATTTTGGGACACTAAAACCTATCTACAATCCAAACGATTGTCCACAGCCAAAAAAAGTGAAGCAGAAAGTAAATGTCAATTTATTGCACAAGTTCCATTTAAGATAATGTCTAACATATACAACATTATAGCATGACATTGTCTCTAGCCACTGTGCTAACAGAGGAAAAATTCAGACAATTTACTGCACTGGAGCTGATGGAACTACTAATCCATTAACAGAGCTGAACGACGTATTGTGCATTTTCTTTGTCAAGGTAAGGAGGTGCAAGCTCTGGGACCGACAAAGATACATAGCAAGATGAACCTTCAAATTGCATGCAAGTCATATTGAAATCAGGAGGAAATTAGCACTTCAGCAGAAGGAAGCAACCTCATTATCATTTTGGACCTGTCACTTGAAAACAGAAATATTTTACAGGCAAGGAACAAAAAAAATCTTAATGAAAACAGACTTAGAGATCACGGTTCTTTATTGAACAAGCAGAGGATCACGGAGAAGTTTAATGATGAGGGAGTGTTTGTAGGAACTAATGTGTACTAAACCAAAAAATGAATTGCTTTATTGTTACAGTATATATACAAGTATATTTTTGTTCTGCTGGAATGAGTAAGGAGTGTGTTTTATGCTCATCTAGTATTAATTGTAAATCAATAAAAAGAAAAGTTACAAGTATGTAATATGAGTAGGAACTGAATTATAAGAGGAATCAGAAACGGTGCTAATAAATTTTTCGGTCAAAACCAGAGATAGTTCCTATATTTAAAAATAAAAGAAGAAGAAAAAGAAAGAATTCTGAACTGAAATACATCTAGCATCAGGGCCTTGTACTTTGATTTGAACTAGCATGGAGTCAGGGGTAAGCAGCAAAGTTCAGGTCCATATATGAACTTCCCCAAATATTTGGGAGCTGAAGTGGAGACCTCTTCTCTAGCTAGAAGTGTTGTCCAGGCAGCGTGTGACTCACCACCATATGAGTTATGGACAGAGCATATCTGCACTACAGTAAGGAGGTCCTGCCCATCTGCTGTGGCATCTCGCATGCTCCACGACCAGGTGTGGGATGCAGGTGGTAGGCCTGATGAGGACATGCATCCTCATCCCTGAGACCTGGCAGCACTGGCTCTGATCACTGGGGCTCTGCAACCCTTCCTTCCCCTTTGCTGCTTGTATGTCTCCACCCTGCCAGCTGGGACCTCCACTCATGGACTGAAAACCTGAGCTGAGTCAGGAAACTCAGGTTTTCTGAGCCAGCAGAGAGATACCAAATGCTTAAATAATTTAATTAAAGCTGACATGGTTCCTAAGCCAATAAGAGAAGCATATACTGCCACACTGTATTATATGTTGTAGAGAGATTCGTCTCTTGGTATAGCAAGCATGCTATGAAATAAACTTCTATAAATAAATATATGTAGAAACATGTACCAAATATTTTACATACATTTTAGCTATATATGGGATTATTTTTTTCTGCAACGGATCAGCAAATCTCACCCAGGCTGACCAGAGCGTGTCAGCAGATCTTGTCATGTCCCTGTTGTGCAACCTGGTGCATCTCATGCAGTGGTGATCCCCCCTGGCTCTGAGTGGGCAGATGGGCCATGGTGCCTGCTTTGGGGCTTCAGGACTTGGGGCTGGTAAGTTGTAGGACAGACGCAGGTGCTGGGCCCTGGATCCTTCCTATCTAGTGGTCAAAAAAATCCAGAGACAAACTGTTATTGAGACCAGAAAAATAATGAACAAAAACATCATTCCTGGAGATTTGCAGAATACTGAAATGGTCCTTACATTCCAGCAGCTAAAACTTGCTTATTCGTGCTGTGCAGGATAACAGTAGAAGGTAGAAGCTCATGTGGAAACTTACAAATCTTTGTAAGTAGACATATGCAAAGACAGAATTTAAAATAAATGATTATTATTGCTAGGTGCTTTCATAGAAGTGCTTTCATGCCGTGAAAGGAGTGCCTGAAGTGGCCTGAAGTTTAATTCAGAGTAATTTTTCATAGCAATCCTAATCATGTAAAACTCTTGCCATACTTATTAATGTACCACTAATTCTATTACTTAGTACAATTTTAATTAAATATCATTATTTGTTGTATTGCCCAATTCTTCTGCTTCTGTTCCCACTCTTGCTTTCCAGCATTGCAATATTCTTGTAGGAGGAGTTCTACTTCAGAAACTGTTAAATGGAGAATATATATATATATATATAATAAAATGTATTGTTTTGTATGGGAAAAAAAAATCAGTTCAGTTTTATATTGCCAAGTGAAAGGGATAGAGGTGCTGCTAGAACCATGTTTCCAAATTTTTCACAATTTTCAGCCACACTGATGCTGTCATTGTTTCCACAGATGAATGCCTTGAACTGTTCTTGCCTTCAAGGCAAATCTGTGAAGTATCAAGGAGGAAATGATGCCTCAAAGAATATATTGATGTGTAACGATGAGACCAGCTTATGATTACTGGCACTTGTGCTCTTGAAAAAAAAGTACTGTTATAGTGAAAGCATCATCTGAAAGCAGATTAGTTGAGGAGGAAATCGCCCTTTTGTTGTTCTGCATTCTGCTCTGAAGGAAGGAATATATTACTATATTACTGTGATATCTGTACTGAAGGTATTTCTAGTTGGTGCTTGTCAAACTCAGTTTCTTAAAAGCTGATTTGTATTTTATACCTGCCTGTCCTCATAGCACCATCTGCTGGTACTTCGTGAGTCCTATAGCCTCCTGCTTTGTATTGGTGTTTCTCATGCCTACAGCTGCGTATGCCACAGGATTGGTGGTGTTTATTGCACCTTGTGCAAAACGTAACACGTTGTGTTATGGAGCTGTAATAGCGTCTCATTAGCTAAACTTCCATTTAGCATCCATTCATGTCAACTGAGTTTATTTTCTGAAAGTAAGCCTTATTCACATTGTGAAAGCGATTAAGAGAGACTGGAATGTTTGCATTACAGGGAGTGATGTTTGAATAATAGTTTGCAGGATTAATTCCTTAAGTTCTTTGTAAGCTCATCCATATCTCTGGGGCTGGCATTGTCTCTGTGCTCTACAGAGAAGAAGGCTGTGCTCTACCAAGCCTGAACAAAATGTACCAAACAGGTCTTCTGTTGAATTTGTCAGATTTTCAATGATAGCTTGCATGTAATGTTTTATTGTGTCTCCTCCTTAATCAAATATGATTTCATTCTTTCTAAACAAATGAATGGATGGCCACATTTGACGGAAAAGAGTGATAATTTATATTTTTTAGAAATCTGTATGTAGGAGATAATTTTAGATTAATTCTAGATTAAAATCTAGACTGTGTCAAGTATATCAAAGAGGATGTTATGGTTTTATTAGTGTGTTGTATCTCTGAGCCTGTGGATGAGTTGTGAATGTGCAATGGTCTTTTTTTTTTTTCCCAGGAAAGATTATCTCTAGCTTTTAAACCATAGCACAGTTTTGAATATCCTGTGTCTCTGAAAAGCACCTCAAGAAAGCTTTATTGACTGCAGGCATCTAAAGCAAGGAAGGAGAGCAAGAAATGTGTAGGCTGAAATGGAGTATCTTTTGGGAGGATAGTTATGGAAGGTCAGCTTATGAATCCATATAAAATACTTTTTTTGACTGCTTTGCCAAGTTTTTGACAGCTGCATGTTACGTTGTATATATTTATCCTTAGGACACTGCTGTGAAGTGGTGATGTTCTTTTAAAAATGGAGTCTCCCTGTTTCAAGGGCAGAGATGCTTTTTCACCATGAAGTAGGGTATATAAGATATACAAGAGAATTGTACTGGCACCATCTACAGCCCAGCTGCACACTAAATCCTTTGTTGTAACCTCCTTTCCTTAGTGCAGAAATCTTGGTGTGCTGCTTCATCTGAGTGAAGTACAGCATGTATTTGCCAAACTTCTTGAGTTCTTCAAGGTACTACATTTTGCAAAAAGCTTAGCTCTGATTTAGGCAGCAGAATAAGAGACTTTTAAAAAAATCTGTTCCCAAATGTCAGTCCCAACAGCTGATTTGGAGGGTTTGAGGTTGTACAAAAGTATATGACTTGGCTTTCATTTGCTGTCAAATTCTGTGTGTGTGGGTGGTAAGCTCACCTGCCACCTGCCAACTACTTATTGGTTATTGGCCTAGGACAGAGCTGTTAGTCTTCTACTTCATTTATGTTTAGCTCTGAGGCATCTACCTTGTGTATTATTTTGCATCTGCTTTCAGAGTTGTTTGAAATCCAATGAAATTTAAGGTTCAGTAAAGTACATGGTCTGAAAGCATAAGTTCTAATTTAAAATGACTTTGTAATCAGGAAAACAAAAGTGCTTATCAAATCAGTTACCAATGCACAGCTCAGAGAAAAATCTATACCTAAAAATTGTGGTGTACCTGCTGTTGAATGTACAGGATGTGAAAAGAGCAATCTAGACAGTCATATTAATATTTTGACTGACTTTTAAAGCAAGAGTATCTGGATTGTACTGACAAGATATTTATTCAGACCTGTTGTTTGCTTCCTGAATTCTCATTTGAGTGTACAATCCCATATCCTTCAGGTAGGATGTACTACTACAGTATCTGCTATGTACTCGTATTTGGGAGTGTGTCTTGGCTGATAACTAAAAAAACACTTTTATTGTTCCTGTAACCTTTGATATTACATGCACAGATGATTTTTAATTCCTGTAGCTTTATTTACATGGATTCTGACTGGTGGGTTGTTCTCCTCAACCCCTATAACAAACTCTGTTTTACTGTCACCTACTGCAAAGTCATTGCTGTCCCCATCTTTGTTTTGAACTTTGTCTCATCTCTGTTAAGTGCTGTCAATGACCTGTCTTCTTTCCTCTTGTTGATGTTTGTGTAAGTGGTGTTTCAGCAACAAGATGTCTTGGGAGGTTGGTATCAATATGCTTGGATAAGACAACAAGGTATCCAGATCTTCCTTACCTACCTTTCCTGCCAGAAAATACATTTGCTTTGTGTGAATGAGTTTGTTTATGGCCAAGATGGTAGCAAGCTTTATTGAATCTTGCACGTATGAAACTGCATTTTGAAAGCATCTTTTTGCAATAATGATCAAAACCATGACAGAAAGATATTTTATGCTGGGGAACATTTTAAGGTGTTTTCCTATTTAAATCCTATTTAGGTATCTGAGTTGAAGGTTATTGAAAAGAAGCATTTAAAGTAAGATTAGGGTATTGCAGGAAATTCTTTATGCCAACTTAAAAAGCCTTTTCTGGGAAGAAAATACAAAGAGACCTGCCAGATAGCTCTAGGAGCTGCATGAGTGATCTTGAGGCTTAGATTGACTTGGGCAAGCTGAGTGGGCCATAAAAATCACCTTGGAGCCAAACCATGGCAAGACATAGCCATTATAGTTTTGTTTCTCTGTGTTCATTTCCATGTGTAATTCATTCCTTGTACCATTCATTTTGGTGCAAGAAAGGAGCAAAATTGTTTCTCCCATTGAAGACTAAAGATGATTTTTCAACTCTCTCCTTCACCAAGGACTGTTGAAATCCCCAGGGTGGTGTATTGGTTCACTGTGTGCCAAGTGCCAATCTGAAATGGGAGGGTTGCCCCCTAAAAGCCAGCCATATGCTCCTGCCCTCAGCTGCACAGGCTGGGAGCAATGGAGGGGAAGAGTCTCCCTGTGGGCATGTTTCAGCCAGAATGTCTCTGGCACAGGGCACTGCGGAAGTGGAGAGGTTTGAGACAAGGGGTTCTCATAGGAATCAGGCAGATGCTATATATCCTCTTTCGCTGCAGTGAGTTCATAAGCTGTGCCTGCAGCTGGTTTACCAAAGTGAAGGCTCAGGTTCTGCCAGAGTAACTTTGGATTAGGGTGCCATCTCCGTGCTGATGCTCACTTTCTGCCTGGTAACACACCTTCTAGCTGCTCACTTCTACACCACCAGAGATCTTCCTATGGCAGAAGCCTTCACTTTTAATTCTGTATGGAAGACAGCCTCTTTTACTGTAGCTTTGAAGGAGTGTTGTCGTGTCATAAGGTACAGTTCTGGTTTTTGAACCAAAGCCTAGTGCTCTTGAATATATATGCACACACACTCCATTTTGCATGTGTGAAGAGCATTGTGCTTGTTAAATAGCAATATTTCCAGGACTGTTGCCCAATTCTGCATTCTAAGATAATCCATTTGCTGACTTTCCATCATATACATTCACTGAAGGATAGAAAGGTTTCTTTTTCCTATCTGCCAACCATGGAAAGTGTGAAAGTCAAACCGTACTCTTTCTGTATGTGAATCATCATTCCCAACCTTGACTCAGCGATCACAGGGGAACACTTAGGCCATGGTTAGCATATATTCTTCTGATCAAGAAGATTCTGTAGTATGGTATTATATTACTCATTACTTCATTAATAATGCCTGCATAGAATCCTACTCAGTATCTTTCAGCTATGTTAGATTAATGGAGCTAAGGGAATAAAACAGTGGAAAATTATTTTTAGTCCTTTGAGAAAGATAGATCTGACATTAAGTATGCTATGAATACAGAAGAGATATTTTGCTGTCTATAGTTAACTGAAAATCAAAATAATATATTACTTCAAGGTGGCAGCTTTTAGTTAATATGATAGGCGATATTCTGGCTAGAGGAGAAAATGTATGTGAGTGTGTGCTGGATGTGAGAAGAATATTTCAAGAGACGTTATTCTTCATTATTAATATGGCTTTTGGTTATACTGTAATTATTTATAACTATGAGAAAGAAAGTATGGTTTGCATCAAAGGCAATTATGCCAGCTAACAGCATGTTCAGGCTAAGATAATTGACTGAACAATCTTTTAATACTTTGCCCCTTTCAGACCTGTTGCTTGGATACCACTTTCACTGAACTATTATGTACCTTGCTGAAAAGTAAATAATAAAGAAAAGGTTTTAGCAGCTCTTTCCTTTGTCTTTTTCATAAACTATGTATTTAAAAATAATTTTGGAAGTGTAGTCAAAGAATTATGGCTGTCTGGCAGCAAAATACTGAAAGGAACAGTAGGAACTGTTGGAAAATCCAGCTTGTGCACAGTCTGAATTCAAACCTTTGTTTTCTAGATACAATGTTTTTTCTTGCATGCACGTTTTTCCTTCAGCTTCCAAGGGAATTTGACTCTGAGATGCAATGAATAAATTCTCAAATTGTAGACATCCTGAAGTAACTGGATAACTCATCCAGGTAAGTCTCACTCTTCCTAGCGAGGACAGTTTGTTCCATGCTCATTTTCACTCTCTGAATGCGTAATCTGGAGGCATGAGCTAGTGTTTGTTATTTGTGGATATTGTAGAGTGAAATGCTTTTTGGTCCCCATCTGAATGCCAGGTGAATTAGATCATGCCAGGAACTCCTGTGATTTTTTTAAGCTATGAGCTGCTATCTTATCTATACACAAAAGTTTCTCAGAAATGCCTGGGGTGCTTTAATGCAAGGATTCAGGTTTGCCTACAGTATTCATTTCACATTTCACCATTGCAGCAGCATTTGGGAGACTTCTGTGTTTATCTGCCTTGATACAAGTGAGAAGAAGGGCTGGGGGTGACTGCATTGGTTGGCCCAACAAGTGATGTCCTTAGGATCAACCGCTGCTGAGACTGTTTTACCAGGTAAACCCAGGGATTAATTTGTGACATTGCTGCCTGAGGGCTGAAGGCTTTACAGTGAAAGTGGAACCTCTGCTCAGGGAAGCCATCTGTTTGCAAACTGAACTGTACGTCTGGAAGACAGTGACTACAACCCAGGCACAAGGTTTCAGCCTAGGTTAGGCAAAGAGATATTTATCAGAGATTTGTCGCAATGAGGATGACTTTTGCTGCTTGGTGGAAGGCAAAGAAAATCCCCTGCCTGCTCTCCTGTGCTTGGGGAGGGTTGTCCTGCCCCAGAGCACAGACGCTGGTGCTCTTCCCCATGAGAAGCAAAAGGTTTTACTGAAGCATTTGTTAAGAGGATGGGGAAAGTGAGAGAAAGCAAGCTATCTTCAAGTAGACACACACTGCTTACAAGGACACAGCAGAAGCTCTGGTGCAAAGGCTGTGGAGGCGGCAGGCCTACCAGGGTTAAACCTGTGAAGTACGGAGGGGGTGACCACTACCCTCATTGTATGCCAGTGATGCAGATTTCATTTCTCCCTTTCCATGCTAAACTGCATGTCGGGCCTGTGCCGTATAGAGTGACAGCTTCAGCTTGATGAAAATGCGGGCAGCAGATTTCACAGTGTGATTCTTACTCAAACCACACTTTTTGTAAACCACAGGCTGTATCTTGGGTAGCAGCACGTACGGCAGTAAGTGGGGTGTCAGGACTTTGGTGTAGCTTATCGCTTCAGTGAGTGATGGGGCAGAGCTGCAATGATAGTTGTGGCTCAGTTGCCTCTCCTCCGTATTTCCTATTGCCATGAAAACAAGCGAAAGAGGGGAGGTTCATATCTGGATACAGAGTTGGACCGCAGACATCTTCCAATCTGGATTTGGGGATTTGCCCATGATCTCTAATGCAAAGGGAATGTTTTGTCACTTATGTTCAGAGCTGAGCCAGTCAGCAGCAATGTCAAAGTGACTCACAGCAGTGCTGAGATTGTGACTCACTGCTGTGTCCTTTCTGGAAAGACAGTAATCCTCCTTTCCTGCTGCTTGGGCTGTTTTGGGAACCACAATGCTGAGCACTAAAAGGCACATTTATTAAGTGACACATGCCAGGACTGGGTTTTGTTTGTAACAACAGGGAAGTACTTTGTGGTCTCTCTGCTGTTGACTAGACGCTGACACATCTGGCACCCAGGCACCAGAGGATGGAGAGGTTTGGGTATTTAATTCACTGGTTAGATCTGGGCGTCAAGCCTATTTCAGTCAGTGGGTCTTTTGGCTGGATTCAAGAGTTTTTCTTAACAACCAACATCTGTCAGATGGGAACTCCACTACTCCACCCTTCCTATTCATGCTATTTTAAGACACTTATACCTTAAATACTAATAATAACAAAACTCTTCAAGGTTTTTCTCTGACTAATTTGTGCTCAAGAGACTTGGAAGTCCTCAGGTTTCTTCCTGACCAGTGACAGGATGTGGTGTATCCATCAGGAGTCATCCAACCTATTGCCACACAGCCAGTCTGGTCAGAAGTCTCTGGAATTACTTGTGGAGCAGGAGGATCTGTGTCCTACGAACATACTAAATAGTCTGGTAACTCCACCTCAGTTGGTTATTGGTGTAGAGCCTGCTATAAAGCCTGACATTTCTGTTTTAAGCCAACAGTTGGTTTGTTCCAGTCTCTTGGAGCCTTTAGCTAGTGTGGGAATCATCTTGCATGTCTTTGTGTCCTCAGACATTTGCAGAGGATGTCTTTATCTGAGCTAATCTCCCTGGGCTCCAATTACAGTCAGTGGAGAGAAACAGGAATTGCAGGGTGTGATTTATCTGACATGCTTTAGTGCTCTGCTTTAGGAGGAGAGAAGTTGTACCCTAGAGGTGACTCTTTCTCTCAGTGCATTAGAAAGTAGTTTAGGGGCAACAGCATGAAAGGGAAGGTCTGTAGTGAGGCAGGTGAACAACACCTATAGCATTTATTAAATGGGTGTTCACTCAAGATGTATCAATACAAATTCCACTTTTAACTCAGTTTCTGCAACTCTCATCCAGGATTTGGCCTTTGAATATTTTCTGAACTGGTTAGGAGTATTTTATACATACATATATATATATGTATTTAACCAGAAGTGTTGTGTGTATGTAGTTTCTCTTTTCTTGGTAGAGGAAGGCTCACTTGTACATCTGTCTAGCACTGGTGTGGCTACCTTGATTAACTTGGATGGTGCCAGTGTTTCTAACTGTAACCATTAAAAAGTCAGGGAAGGATTTCAAGCAACAGATCTGCAACACTTTTCATTTACGTATCCATACTTATAGAAGTAGGGGGAAGCCCTCATGCTGCATGGCACTTGTGTAGAGTCATTCACTTGCATGCATTCAGAAAAAGGAGCCCTTCTCCCTGGCTCTCTGTAGGCCGTGTAGCGATTCCTTCATTACCCACACAACTCCCTCGGCTCAGTGCTTCCGCTGTCCTATTCATTTCCTCCCTTGCCTTCCTTTCCGTGCCATTCCCTTCCACCATTCTGCATCCTGCCCCTTCTGCCAGCGCTTAAAGTGCCAGCAGAACTTCTGAAGGCTTCTGTGTCCAACTAGCCATGCGCTTGGAAGCATGGCTCTGCGTTTCACACCGTTTTACTGTAGGCATCAACGCACTGTAACCAATACAGCCACCTTAGCTGAAGAAATGGCCTCTTTTACGCCTCCTTTGGGGATCAGAGGGTGCAGGTTTCAACAATTTCTGTACCTAAAGTGGAAGAGATGTAAGGCAGCATCCTTTCTAATGACGACGATGGGTTTGTAATGTTTTCTTTGTATGTTAAAAACTGTATCAAGAGAAACTCAGAATAGAATTACTTGCATCTTTTAACTGTTAGGCTTATGCTTGAAACTTCAGTGCTGTGTTGTAGTTCCTGTTACCTTTTCTTACTATGATTTAGTTTGTTCGTGATATGTAAAAGACTTGGAAGAGAAACTGGAGTTTATGTATGTATGTATGAGAGCTGATAGAAAATCTTCAGTGTGGGATAGATCTTCTGTTTCTGTTTATTTTTGGAGTTTTTGACTATTATCACCGTTACCACAGTGAACACTGATGAATTATAAAACAGCACACTTCTTTCTTAAGAAACGTCTATTTTTTAGAAAGCAGAATTTCTCAAGTGATGGTAAAGGAAAGTAAGTTTCAGCAACTGACTCATTAGCTAAGATTTCTACTGATGAAGGAAAAAGAGTAAAACTGAAATCAACATTTTTTTTTACAGATACCTCCCCAACATATTAAATGATGTTGTAGCCTGAAACCAGCAGAAGCACAAGATTCTGTAATGGTGTTAAGATGGTTCTTTACTTGATTTACCATGCATCCCTACTTGATTTGACAGGAGATGTCATAGGCTAGGCGTGGTGCCAGGCAGAGATGGTCAGGGCACCCCATCAGCTTGCGCAGAGCTCACAAGGCTGTGCTTCCTGCTGGGGTTCCATATAGGGTACGTTTTCACATGAAAGTGCATGAAGGTGGTATAACAGCTGTTGGACTTCTAGTGATTAACGATTTTCACCTCTGATGACCTGAAGCTGTTCCATCCCACAGAAACATGAGTTCACTTAAATTCCCACGCTGCCCATATGCCGACATTTCAAAGTTTATTAACTTATTAACTAGTGGAGTATTCCTACTATAATAGTAGCAATAAGAAGCTTTTCACTACACCTTAGGCAATCAAATCCCAAAGTTTTAAATCTGCAAATCTCGTACTCAGCTGCTCCCAACTCAGGAAATGCCATAAAATCTGGAGCTTCAAAGGATTCTTACATTAAATTTTGCAAACACTCACCTTTCACACTGGCAAAATTGGAATTTCACTGGAAATTGAAATACAAGACATTTCACCTTGCTTTTTGGTGCCCAATTTGACCAAATATTGTGAGTTCATAGTTAATATCTTGTTTCGCTTGAGTTAATGGCTCAATACTCAGAGCTCTCCTGGAAGTGCTAGAATGTTTAGGTTCAGTTCCTTTCTCTGCCTGAGAATGATCAGCATCACCTATTTGTTGTGCAAGCCCACTTTGTGAGAAAGGTGTCCATGCTGAGTCTCCCAAAGATGGGAGATGTCTCCTAGCAGTTGAAAATAAAGCATTCAAAGCACAGGTCTTAGTGAGTCTGTTAATTTGTTCTGCCTCAGATATGTGTAGGGCTTCTAATGTGAAAAAATCAGGACTGCAGGGAATTGCTTCCTTCCCCTTAAGAGGCAGCTACAAATTTTGAATCGTCAGTGTGGAAGACATTTTTCTTTTGAAACAATAAATAGTATCTTTAATGAATGTGTATGGTTGGAAGGTGTCTCTGCTGCTGGAATTGCCACTTCTGTGAGCAGTGTGAACTGTGAGCTTTTAAATTTGGAGAGAATAATAATAATAAAAAGCTATGCTCTCTTTAGTCTACCTCATCTCCTTCCCTTAGAAAATCTGCCCATTACCAGTGAATGAACAACAAAATTTTGGCAACAAAATTCGTAACCGCTGAGTTTCTTGTCAGATTTGTTTTTCACACAAGATATTTCTCTTGTGATTTTAACTGTCCCTACTGCGCAGAAAAGCACTAAGTTCAGGGGGCTGAGATGTTGGCTTGGAACCAATAAAACCTGGATTCTCTTCCTGCAGTTTTCCCAGCTATTGTATCAAAGAAAATGGCAGCAGGAAAAAAAAAAAAAAAAAGTGCAAAATCACATAAAAGTGCAAAATCACTTCATGAAAAATAAAATCTGGACAGAAAATTCTCTTTCTTATCTTTGATGCCAATCTCTCCTTCAAGGCCTGCCCTCATACCTCTGTTACAAGGTGGATGTATGCATCAGGTTTGTAGGGAGGCTCTGCAGCAATGTTTTCAAGGCAGAGATCTAGTTTCTAAAGGCAGTTCAAGTCTCCTTTGGAGATCTGTTTGTTGCCCCAGAAACTCTGATCTTGTTGCTCTCTGCACAAATGGCTTAGCAAATTCCTCCTTTCTTATGGAAACACTCCTTACATTTACATTGCCTACCAGCAATGTAGGTGCCTTGGTGGAAATCGTAGTAGGAGGAGCAGCCTCCTCTTACTTACCACCCATGCCTGCTGAACTACATAGTTTTCCTCTTCTCTGTTTTAAAATCTTGTTTTCCAGTGGTTTGCAGATGCTTCTTTTACGTCCCACATAAATTCCAACAGTATGACCAGATGTCTAGTTCACTTCTCTTGACACACTTTACGACCCTAATCTGAGATATTAACGCCAGCCACAAAAGAATCATACATTTGCTGTGAAATTGCTACAACCAGATAGCCAAAACATTATCTCATGCTGGCCTAGACATTTTAGTGCTTGAAGCTAATATGCTCCCTTGGGATGCTAGGCAGAGGTCTCTGGGCTTTCTGACTGTGCTGTGAGATGGACAGACGTCTTGGTGTAAGAGTGTGCCCGTGTCTGCAGTGTAGATGGATGGCATATTCTGAACCAGTAACGGAAGGCCCATGAAAACTCCTTATTTTAATGGAAAAGGCAGAAAATCAAGTGACTCTGCTGAGCTTCTAGCAGTTCAAACCACTGCCATTTCTCCATGCAGGAAAGCTATGCTTGGAGCACGGGCTAATATGAAACCAGAAGTACAGATCTGGATTGTGTCCTCACCGGCAGAGATGAAGATATCAGCCATACAAGATGTTCTTAAGGAGGAAACTCATACAAATGGCTGCTGGGAGGGAAAAGGCGATCATGTTAGTGTCAGCCTGGCTGAACAGCTTTGCTGTATTTGAAAATCCTGCTAGCTTGAGTGAGTGCTCTGACTGCTGTCAGCATGAGCAGGACAGTCCAGGGGTCACAGGCAGGGACTGACCATGAAGAAGAGCAAAATGTTTATGCCCTGAGAATCTGAATCTAAAATTCACCTTGATAAACTGTTGAAGATTGTGTGCTGGGTTGTGGCCCAGGAAGACTGGTTTTTTTTCAGTTCTTTGTGTGCAAGAATATTCTAAGAGAATGGTGAGAATGGAAGTTTGAGTCTGCGTGCAGAAGTTGTATTTTTGTTTTGTTTTCCTAAACACTTCCACATGCAATCAACTTTTACTGCCAGCTGCACTCCATGGTTGTTCTCCTGGGAACCTAGGCTGCTGTTTGTTGTTAAAATCATAGCAGTTGGTTATTTTATTTTAACTTTTTGCAAATGTTAACTTGTCAGGTTTGAATTTCCACCAGTGCTCTTCACCCAGCCAGAAGTGGGCAATGCGATGAGCTGTGATGTGTAAGCAGGGCTCATCAAAACCTCAAATTCCTGTAGTGGGAGGAATGGCCAAGTTTATGGCCACTCTTACAGTATTTCTATATTGAAATTAAATATCTTGAATTTTTTCTCTTCCCACAGAACAGGAACATGAAATTTTATTTAATTAACGGAAGAAAGATTTGGTTTCAAACTTTTAAATAGAAGAGGACAGGGCTCCCCATGACGATCACAGCAGGGAGCCCAAGGACCCAGACATGCTGCTCACCAGGGAGGTTTCCAGGGAGGCCTTCAAGCTAGCAGGAAACCAGGCAGCTTTCACTAGGAAGTGTGTCTAGTCGCTGTTAGACTCAATTCAGTCAAGCTGTTCCTGCTGAATATATAAACATATGTTTCAGGAAGTAGCGTTTTCCTATGGAAAACTTTTAGTGAAGAATTTCTTACTGACTCTGGAGTTGAAATTGGAGGTTAGTGCATGTGCTTTCCAGTCAATGGTAACTGCATTGGTGAGAAAGCAACACATACTTCATAACTATATGACAGTCTAACATACATTTATGCACACCAGACCTCTAAAATGGGGCCTATGCATGACATAGAAGTCTCTCTGGAGGCTTTTGCATGGTTATCTGCCTTGTAAAGCTAGCCCTGAGGTGAACAGGATCCTTGCCTACCTTGCTGAGGAAGGCTGTGTGGAACAGGGCCATGAGACAAGGCAGAAGCAGAGGCCAGCTATGGTGCTGCCCTCACAACAGATCATGCCCCACTAACGTGGCTGTGGGTTCTTCTAGGGAAAAACTGGATTTGCGTGGTGGCGCCTTCCTCTGCGACCGAATGCCGTCAGTCAGGGCATCCAATGCTTCTGGGTCTGTTTTGCAGGGAGGGAAGAGGAACGATGGCAGAACATAAGGCCTTACATGTAGTTCTACTTAGTATGGCAAATATGGGTGAGAGGAGTACGAGGGTTAATTCTCAGTGTGCAGATGTGATGGAGCTTTGGGAGGGGAAGAAAAGGCTTAGGCATGCAACTGCTTCCAAGGCAGAGGAGACTGATGCCCTGGAAAGAAGGAACAGTCCCACTGCTTGATGTGAAGGTTTTGTTTGTCATTATTGGATGAAATCATCTAGTCTCTCTGTAAGGCAGGAAATAAAATACTGTTTGGCTTTCTGAATTTTTTCACATGTTAAGCTGTGGTGCTCATTCTCCTGGCTGCCAAGAAACGTGTTCAGCCCTTGCCTGGATTTTAGTTTGTATTTTAACAGAAACATGGCTCCTTCGGAAATACCATGGTCCGTAGCACCCAGCTCCACCAGTGACTCGGTGCTGAGTCAGAAGAAAGAGTGCCATTGACTGAATCAGCCACCCAGCTGTGCTATGAGCCGGTGTTTTCCTTGGCTGGCTCCACCAAAACAGTGAACAGACATGTAGATCTTCTCAGCTTGCTAGGTAAGATGAGATCACAGCTGAAGAGGCTGAAGTCACATCAGGGCACATTTGCAAAGAGAAAAAAAGCCCTCTGTTCATGGACCTGCTTGTTTGTACAGGATGTAAAGGGAGGGATGATGAAGGGCACTTGCATTCAGAGATCACTGGATGCTTATTTTAGAACTTCTAAAAGGGAAACTATCATTGACACTTCAGAAATGAGAATACACAGGTGCACTTTTGGGTCTCTTATTGAAGTTATTATGCTAACATGCTGTCTGACGGGTTATGGTGTTTTCGCTGCATGAGTCCCCATCACACTGTTGGTTTTTATTTATGTATTTTTATTTTATTTTGTGGACTCTGTTTATTTTTAAAGTTACCATCATATTGGCTGCAGTTATAGGGATTACTGAAAGGTACTGAAAATTACTTCATGACTATGTAAGAGTTGGTATATTACTCACCTTTCTAATCTAAAAAATCATTTATTGAGTTATGGGGAATGCACAACATGGAAATATCACATGAGAACAAGGAGTGATACTGAGAAAGGTAATTTGAAGTCAAACTTCACAAAGCAATTCTGTCAAATCTATTATTCTGCAAAGTACTCCCCCTGGAGAGACGACTGTGAGAAGATTCAGAACACAGCATTTGAGTGCTCCTGCATGAAGAATGATCTCTCAGCAGCAGTTAAAGTAATTGTGTTTCTGTCACTACTGGCATCTGTGGTCGTTTCAAAGAGGGAGTTGAACATTTCCGCCATATATATTTAATGCTGTGATAAATTTACAAAAGGACACTTCTGGACCCTATCATCCATCTGGTTTTGGTACTGGGCTGCCACATAGTGGCTTCCTTCATAAACCTGGAGAATGGGAGGAGGGAAGAAGAATATCAGCTTGATAGCAAGGATGAACAAATACAAATCTTATGGCTCACTTTACAGTGTTTGTTAATTCTTTATTGACTGAGGAAGCAGAATTTAATTCTGCACAATCCAAAACACAAGAAACAGGAGAACACCATGCATAGTTTTTATCAGGAATCCTGTCTGATCTCCTGCCTTCTCTGCCTTACTGTGACATCACTCTGGGTTCTGTAGAAATAAAGCAACTTTCATGAAAAAAAAAAAAAGTAAGAATTCCATTAGTTAACTGACAAAAGATTATTTCAAGAAATTTGTAAAGTAGTTCATATGAAAGTAGAAGAGTTTTCTCTTTGACATTCTAATATCTGCTTTCTTTTTCCTGATATCTCCTTTTTTTTCTTCCTGGGTACAATCAACAAAGATTTGAAGATTCTTCCTTTTAGATGATCTCAGGTTAAGAGGAAAAGTCCTAAACTGATGTAAGTGATGGAAGTGGGTATTTCCTTGCCTCAGGCTCAAGTTTGATGCCCAGATAGCTGTTTGGTTTTTGCATCAGTGCTTAATGGCAGTGCAGTCCTTATGTTGTACTGACCCTTGTGCCTTGTACTGACTCCTGGCTTGGCAATATACCCAAAAAACAGTGCATGAGATTGCTCCTGACCCACACCAGGATGGCTGCTGAGGCCTTTCCCAACCCACCTGGGCACATACTCCCTCCTCATCTGGCTGTCCTTACTCTCTACATCCCGGTGTTTGGAGTTGACATCCCTGAACAGTCTGGCTCTTCTTCCTGTCTGGATCTGCAGGGGAAGATGGGCTTTTTCTGCACATCCCTTGGCTTTCTTATTGTAAGGGTGATGGAAAAGTAAAACATGGCTGTCAAAGCTAGACCTGAAGAACAAAGCAGATGAGATGCGTTATTTTCATAATGCTTCTAGGAATAAAAACAATACCTAATTCTCACATAGTTTGAGAGACAGACTGGCAAAGTTGCAGTGTTGAAATGTGAGTTAAAGCATTTTATGCACAGATTCTGCCTGTGTAAAATCTCTGGGAGGTGGGGATGAGGCTTTAGGACACTGTCTTAATCACTACTTTGATAAAATATATGTAGGATTTGCTGCACTGTAGGTTGAGATTTTTATGCTCTTCAAACTTTTATGCCTCCCTCACTGCTGTAAGGATGACCCTGGTGAAAAGTGTTGCAGGTGGTCGGCCTTGGAGGCTGCAGGTTTTGTCGGGTTTGAACATAGCTGCCCATCACAGAGCTCTGTGAGAAACGATTTGAGATACAAAATCTTTAAGGTCTTCAATCTGACAGCTTGAGGCTGCCTGATTTTCTGACGTAGTAAATAGGCCCTTCAGAGAATCAGAATCCCTTAAGCAGAAGATGGCATTTGGGACGTTCAGACTTCAGTGGTGCAGGTGCCTCAAGTCAGACTAGGTACATGCCAAGAGCCTGGTGCTGATTGTAGTACTTTGCATACAAGTTAACGCCAAATCAGTAAGCAATGAGGTAGCAAAATCAACTTTATCCCTAAGAGAAGACTGTTTTATAAATAGTTTCATATGAATATATGGCAACCTTAGATGTATTATTTTGTTCAATCATCTGTGACAGGAATCCTCAGTACCTTTTTGTTCTAAGAATAAATATCCTGTGAATTTTGTAATTCACTTGTCATTGTGTAAAATGTCTGCTGGTGTTTGCAGTAGGTAAAAGTGAAATATATTTCTGTAAAAAGCACTAGGATCTTCATTTTAATATATGCACATTAGTGCTATTAGAGTGGTGGGTGTTTACTTGGTGAAATTATGACCTGTTTTGTGATTGTGCTTGTAAGGCTGGTTTTATTTTGTCATGGATTCAAATGCAGGCAGAAAAGCATATATGACTGAGGTGGTTGTTGCAGGCAAAACACACCCTACTAATGGGATTTCTGCTTACTCTAATTTATTGCCAATTAACACAAACTTCTGATTGCCTGGATTCTGGTGCAGAGAAGGAGTAGGACATAATCAAAAACTTTTTTCTCCTTCCCCAGGCTCAGCTGAAGCCAAGCGCCTATTGTCCCTCCTTTTCAGCCCCAACTCCTTGTGTCTTGGCTGTGGAATACACTCAGCCCACCCCAGTCCTTGCAGTGGAGTGGTGCTGAGCAGTGCTTGGAAGATGTGCAGAGATGTTTCTTTTGGTCACCCTGCATCTTCAGTTTTTCCTGGTGCTCTGTCTCTGGTGTCCCTACCCAGCAGGAGATCCCAAAAGGAAAGACATAAAGGATACTCAATTACATATTCAGGTTAGTGAGTTTTTTAGGAGCCATGCTTATGAAAGTTCCAATGGAATTAGAGAATAATTTGTTGGAAAAATATGAGATAAAGATAAATAAGATACATAAGATAAATAGATATGTATTAAGAATTTCTGAACAACACTTGAAACTTCCTAGATACGCCCTTTTAAAGAAACAAATTTCAAAGCAGGTATCCATGGTAACATTTGGAAATTCTCTTTTTCTCTTACTTTTAGAATCAAACCCCATTGAAAAAGATAGAATTTCCCATTAATTAAATGCTAAATTTTGAGAAACTTCAGCTCAAAATCTGAAGGAGAGCCAATAGAATACAAGTCACTCTAGAGCTTTGTTTCCTGCTTGAAAACAGGTTCTGGGTTCTGGAATCACTGGGCACTAATAAGAAAATACTCATTCAGCTGTGAAATAAATGAGTAGTGTCATTGTTCAGAACTGGAACATCCCAGAAGGTATCATCTCATCATGCCTTCTGAAAACTGAGTTCATCCCATTGTTCAGATTTGAAGCCCAGAATTTTTGGTTGGGTGTCTGTGGCAGGTGGGGACTATGATACCCGTATGAAACTCCTGGCAGGGTTTTTGCATAGGAACACCATTATCCCCCATGATTTAGGTCCCTCTCATCTTCTCCTTCTGTGGCATCTCCTTCACTGGAGTCCTGAAAGAGGATTTGGGGAACCTCTGCCAGATGTGGTCTGAGCACCTGGGAACCCTCCTTAGTGGCAGGAGGTGGCACTAGGTGATCTGTGGATGTCCCCCCCAGCCCTGCCTTCCTACAATTTGACTACGTGTATGTGGTGGCACAGGCAGCAGGTGATCTGTGGCCTCTCAGCGGTGCATTTTTCACCACACCTGAGTTTGGCTGGATGACACTGGTGGCTGTCTCCCTCTACTGAGATGCACTGGCTACAATGTGGATGTGGACCTGATTTTTGGTAGATTAAGAGAACCAATTTTAGCAGTCACAGTGAAGTAGGAACCTTTCACCTGAGGCATGGTAAATTCAGACTGAGGAAAAGTGCTTTTTAAACCTCTCCAGCGCTGTCTTGACAGAGAGCCTGGCTGTGTTCTGACGTTTGCAGTTGAGCTGTTAGCAAATAATGCTGCAAACAAATACTACAAATACTTACTTTACAGTGCTGTCCTTCCTCAGAACCTGCCCTTCATATGCTCCTACACAGGAACTTCTGCAGGTTTGAGGAGGTAATGTAGGCAGAGGTGTTTGCTTCTCTAAGCAGTGTATTTTCCTTGCACTTCTTATCATACCTATAATGCCTTTTTATGACACCTAGATTGCTCATCTGGAAATTGGTCAGTTCTAGACATAAGTTTGAGAGATACCAGTCAAAAAAAATTTACCTGATGCCACGGTTTATGTTCATTCTGTGTTGGTAGTATTTGATGTGTCACGAAGTCTTGCTCTGGTGAATTTTACTCAGTGTAACCAATCTCTGTGGTTACCTTCCCAACCAGTCTGCCATCAGTCAGAATGATTTAATCAATTCAGAAGCCGGAGAAGCGCTGGAAGAGAAGGGTTTCAAACCAAGTAAGGAATAGACGTGGCACTCCAACTATCTACAACATCCAGAAAGATTTCCTATGTCACAACCATTGACTTTTCCTGATCCCTGTGAATTAGAGAAATAAGACGGCAATTTTAAGCTTGTTTGAATTTAAGAGACAATGTCACCTAATTTATTTAGCTTAGGCAGGTATTAACTCATGACCTTGGATTCTTTTGTCTGTATAAGATGCGTCTTGTTGCATACTGCATACCTTCTGTGACGGTACTTTTTATAATGATACCAGTACTTTTCATAGTGTGTTGCTGTTACTCTCACTTCCCTCGATTTCACCAAGAAGCCCATGCCTGATTTAGGGCAGAGAACGGCTCCAGAGAAATGCATTTTGGGGAATCACAGCAGTGGGCCTTTTACAGCAGTACAAAATGGAGGTAATAACTATGTCTTATCTATGGGGAAATATATGAGGGCAAGACCCATTTTAATTGAATGGATGTCATTATTGTCATGTTGGATGGATGACCAAAGGGCCCTAACCAGATAAAGTAAATCACCTTACTACAGCTCTTGATGTGAAGCCTTAATTATCACTTGTTCCTGTATAACTGCAGGACTGCAGAACAAAGATGACCTTGCATGTCTCCCCTGGCAGTGGTAATGGCAATCCAAGGCTCATTCAGGGACAGATCTTCTAACCCTGGGGAGTTGCATGCAACTGGGAAAGTGATCCCTAGTATATGTCACTAAAGGGAGAGTTGGAATTTGTCATTTTTTTTCTTTTTTTTTTTTTTTT
>VXAV01011508.1:742366-760900 GCA_013399715.1 Alectura lathami
AATGTCCTGTTAAAAAATTTTTTTTTTTTTTTTTTTTCTCTATTGTATATATGGGCATTGATCAACCAGCACTTTTAATAAGTAACAGTGTGTGTTATACATTTCAAGGAATCAGTTTGTGAGGCAAAAACAAACTAAACTCTATGATTGTGCACTGAAGGCAGGATATAACTACAAAGCGTTGAAAATCCAGCCACGTTTGAATTGGAGACTGAGTAGATGGGTTTGGAACCTGCATATAATAATTTAATGTCAGATGCATCAAATTATTATTTGTCTGCTTTCCAGTAGTCAGCATTCTTTTGCTTAATATGAGAAAAAGAACTTCTCTCTACTCTGCTTCTGACAGGCATCTTTTGGATGTTACCTTTTACACCATTTCCCTGTTTTAACATCTTTTCACTTATTGCTTGAAATATTAGTTTCCGTTTCCCTCTTTTAGCTTTTCTTCTGTGCCACTGCTTCATGGCCACTTACCTCCCTCCTCATTCTCCAGACTCAGCAGCACCTGTGGGTCCCTTGTGCAGACTGTTGGAAACCACTGTGTGCAGCAGAGCTGGCTTCTTTGCCTGGAAGGAGATGCTGGAACTCGTTTATAGAAGCAGTTTACATTTCTCACCTGAGGGGTTACCAGTGGTTAAACTGGTTCAATCTAGCTATGCAAATTCAGAATCCTGCATTTAGTCAAAGTGCTCTTAACCAGAATCAGCATTTCACTTTCTTGCTTATTTGACATCTAAGACTTTGAGGCCAGCTTCTCTAAATGAATCTTCAGATACCATTATTAAAATATCAGCAAGGGACAGCACTCAAGATGAGGGTGCCCTTGCTCTAGTTTCTGTGAAAACACAGGCAAGAAAATATTCCCTGCCCCGAAGAATGAAGTGGGTAAGACAAAGCAAACAGAAGCACCTGGAAGGGAAGGAACTTGGTTTTCAGTCAAGGAGCAAATCAGTTCTTGGCAGACTTCATGGTCTCTTGAGTTTTGTGTGGTTTATTTTTCAAAAAATAGAATAAAATAAAAAAAGAAACAGTGATTTCAAATTATATCCACAGTGTCAGAAATCCCCTTTTTATTTCTGGTTGTTGGGCTGTAGCTGGAAATACCCTTTCTACCCTTTCATAACAAGAAATCCCCCTGACCTGCTTCAGTTCATAACCCATACTACCTTCCCCTCTTCCTTCACCTACCCTGTGATCCTGGCAAGCTGTGAAAGAACACTGCATTTGCTATCTTGCCTTTGCTGCCATTTATCAAGGGCAAATGAACTCCAAAGTGGGAAAAAAAAATGATGAGATGGCTTACAGTGGCCGAATCCGTGGAGATTATAACTCTCCTGCAAACCAGGAATGTGGTCAGCTTTCTTTGATGATGAACAGGTCTACTGTAAATCAGTTTATCTAGTGTCACTGACAGGTAAGAGTATCAGAACAACGGAGACCACAGGTGTACTGTGTTCTTAAATATCTCTTTTTTCTTACGGTTTCCAGTTAAGTTTTTTGTCTGTTTTTTTCTTCTTCCATACTTGCTGGTGGTATTTTGAAGCGCTACTCTATACCTATACGCAGGAGGTCTCCACTGAGGCAAAGTGAGTGGGAAGGCAGAACCACCCAGTCTGCCTTCTGGTGGAACGCACAGATCCTCAGCCCTGCTGTATTCCCTTATCTTTCATACTTGGCATTCTTTCTTCCATAATTAAGTGGGAAAATAATAATTAGCACTGACAAGATTTTTTTTTTTTTTTTTTTTTAATATTTTGGCCGAGATTGCCACGTGCAAACTTAGGTTTTAAAAGCAATTTGCTTTATAGTGATTAGGTTCCTGTTTCAAAGGCAGTTAGGGTTCTCATTGATGCAGCATGACATGGGAACTCAGGAGAACACGAGTGTTCAAGTTGTTTGCCACTACAGCCTGAAGCATCAGCAGCCATGAGCACAGCTCAGGGTGGTAATGCATGTTCAGGGACGAATACTTTTCCATACACCACGTAGCCATCACTATAGCACACAGAGCGAGTCGTGCTCTGGGTGCAGCACCAGCAGGGCACTGCCCCAGGCCTCCTGCAGGACTGATGGGTCCAGGGTCAGCAGCATGATGAGGTGGATGTGCTGGTGCCTGTTCCATACACTAGGTGTGCACAGGTAGCCAGGCTGAGGGTGTACGCTTGGACCCACACATGCTGCCAGCCACCTTGCTCCATGTGCCGCTGGCTTTATTTGTAGTCCAAAAGGGACCTCCTGGCACTTACAGGAATTTGCTAGACTCAGTAGAAACATGGCTTTACCTGCCTTCCTTGTAGGTCAGTCATTATCAGCTAAAATCAGTAGTTTCCATTATGCAGTCAAGACAGTATTTGTGGCTAACTATTGAAGTGTAAATCTTCATGTACTGTCTTCCATACTCAGGTTATATGAGCAAGTTAACAGTTTTGAAAGCAATCGAGTACTAATAACAAACACATCTTGCATTGTCTGGGCTCATTAGTTTTGTAATAGTTGAAACAGGCATCTGCTTACGGTTTATTAAATCTGCAATAACAGTTTTAAAGCGTGTAATCACGATAGACCTTGTACTGCGGTTTTCTGTCACATCAGCTGACTGGTTCTGTCTATTTTATGAATAATCCTTGTCCTGTAAAATGATATTCTTGTTGCTCCATCTGTGGCAGTGGATACATTCAGGCATTTTAAAAAGTGTAAGTAACCATTTTTCAATTTAGCAGCACTTAGAGATCTAAGCTAGGGTGAAAGCCCCACTGCTAGCCACACAGGAATGGAAAGCCCAACTGGAAATTTCTCTAAGTGCACAACCATAGCCTAATTTGGGATGTGAAATAATAGCGCAATGAGGAAAAGAGTCTGTTAAAGTCGTGTCTCAAGACAGTAGAGGAGGTAAGAAGTTGAACCATAGTCCTCGTTGTGTGCGTTCGTGGGTCAATAACATGAGTATGCAGCTCATATTTTACTGCTTAGCTTCTTCTTCAGGGCCTCTTTGCAGCCCCATTCTGACAGAGGAGTCATGGCAGTCCACATCAAATTTATGTTAACTCCTGGTTAGTGTGTGCTTCTTCCCTGTCCTTACTTACCAACAAGATGGCAAAAGCTCCACCTTTTGTTTTTTCTCTGCTCTACTCCCTGTCTACAAGTTTGTTTATGGACTTATTGTTGTTACTCTTACTTCAGTGCTTGCGCAGATTTGTGGGCTCAGAATTGTAAAAGGGCTGCTTTGTTTGCCAGTTTAATTATAACTTCTGTCCTGGTGTATGTTATGCCAGACTGACCATTGTTGCTATGTTTTTAATACGTTTTGTTAGGCAATAATAAAAGAGCCATGGTCTCTGAAACTACATCTGCTCCTTACCAGAGAAATTGTTTACAGAGATGCTGCAAGCTTTCCATTTGTGCACACACATGCAGTTACACAGTGGTTTCTTGGCCTCTTCTGTCCAACTTTTCTGTTTGGGTTTTGCAGTGCATATTGCAGGAAACATTGAAGGGTCCTGATGACTGGAGTTTGTTGCTCTCTCCTTTCTAAAGCAGAAGAGGGGATGAAACTACTGCTCATGCAGTGCTGACTACAGTGTGAAGATCTGCAGGGCAAAAGCATTGCTGATGCCTGAATTAGGGACTCAGGGCTTCAGGAAGATGAAGGTTCGATGGAAGCAGGTCAGGATTTCCCTGTGTATTACCCGTGTCCTGCACTGACTGGTGCTTGATATTGATAGCACCAGTAAGAAATCCCTAATTATACTCCTCTTCATCTACAGATAGACACATTATATTTCACTTAAACCAAAAACTTTTGTGATTATCCCTCTTTGAATGAAGATTTTTGGAACTTGGATTCAGGGTAAGGTAATGGAGACATCTCCATGAGAACTATCCTTACACACTGCAGATCCTGAGGGCTTCCTGGAAAAGCAAACATCTCTGGAGATAGACTGTTTTTTTTCGAACTCAGGAGACTTAACTATGCTGGTTTTTCTACTGATGGCATTTTAGTTTGGGTGCTTTTCCTCATGCATATCTTTTGATACTTGCAAGGCATCTGCTAGTGACAGAAAGCCAGGTGTTGTGTGATGGCGATAAAGACTATGTTATACTCTTGGCAAGTTATATAAGCTTAAAATCTGCCATAGGAACATAATGTATTGGAGGTGAGAGAGACTATTTGTCAGTCTGATTAGATACCACTATTTTATTTAGAATAAATATTTGGATGTTATCAAAACAATGACCAAAATTACAGGCATTCTTTTAAATTCTTTGACTCTCCCACCTGATGGTTTCATGAAATGCCTGAAAGCTTTTCCATTGCATAAAATGTCAGGCTTTCCTATTGCAGCCATGTTGTGCTACATGCCTGCTCAGACAAGTGTAACCTCTGGGAAACGACGCTCCCAGCAATTTCATCACTGAGCAGAAGTAAATGTTGTAAGGAAAGTTCTCTGTTCCATGTTTTCTTCTAAAGGTGTCTGCAGCTTGAGATGGGCTCTGCTGTGCTGTTTTCCCACCTAGGAACTTCAAACATATTTTTAGTGGTTATTCTCCTTTATTGTACCTATTTCTGCCTGTACCTCTTGATTGTCGAGCAAGAGGAAAGCACTTTTCCGGCACCAAGTAGTGATAGATTGAGGTCCTACAAGATCGCTCCACCACACACCTCCAGTGTGGTCAGCTCTGAGGGAAATGATCCAGATCTCTGCCCTGAGCATGCTCTGGCAACTCACTGTGCTGACAAGTCCCCAAGGTGGCCGACCTGAGCTCTGTGATGGCTCCTCTGCAAGTGGGGCTGCATCCATTGCAGGGAGGTTTGAGATCTCTGTTGCTTTTCTGCCTGGGTGTCCTGCCCAGTGTGGATTTCATAGGCAGACTAAAACACAGCTGGTCGGAACTGAAGGAAGTGTTTTATGGAAAGTAGCCGAGGAATAGGTTTGCCTTTCTTACTTTCATACTGAAGAGGGTGTTTGTAGACATGAGCATGTGTTGCTGTTACTCACAGTGCTCACTCACTCACAAGGAGTGGGAGCACTCACCTGAGGGTTGTCATAAACAACATAGGTGTGGTGGCTGAAGAAATGTAAGAGAAGTAGCTGCCAACATTACCAAACAAACTCCAAGTGTACTTGCTGTAGCTCTGACTTGGCTGACTGTGACGGCAAGTGTGTTCTGGGACCTGCTGAGTATTTTTGCATGGCTTCAGAAATAAATGCAGAAGATGGTATGGTTTCACAAAGGGAAAGAGAAGGGATTTCTGTATAAAAGCAGAAAGGCCAAAGGCCGAATCTAGAGCTGGGTTCTGAAGGGGCAGCTGAGGCTGAGCCTCTCAGCTTGCAGCTTGCACCGGAATGAAATGTTTTGCTCTGTGCATTCCGCTGGTTATCTCAGGCTCTGCTGGTTCCCCTGAGCAGCAGAGATCCCTGGTATTGCCTTGCCATGGGCCAGGCTCCCAACAGCAGCAGGAAGTGGGACCTGGGGTTGCCCAGGCGAGGGTCCAGAAGGATGCGGTTATCCTAGTTGAGGTATATACTATCTTAGAAGCAAGTAAAGAAGACTACATCATTTGTGTCCTTTTTCCTTCTCCACTTCCATTCTTTCTTTAATGTGAAATTTACATAATCTTTGTCGACTCTCCCAAATGGTAGGGTTCTAGCTGTTTCATGTTATGCCCACCTGTCATTTTCAGAGAATGACTGGTTTCACAATAGGATTACAACATATGTCAGAGAGGGACAGGGACATTAGGATAAAATTGGAAAGGGAGGAAAACTTAAATGCTTCCAGCGCTATTATTTCATTTTAATATGCAGATGTGTTGTATTACATGAGGGCATAGCAAACAGTTCAGAACTTTCTCCCTTCACTCTTTTTGTACTGCTCGTATTCTCCAAACTTGTTTTTTTCTTTTTCTTTTTTTTGTCTGATTGCTGCATTTTGTAGCTGAGACTGTATGTTATCCTTGTGGCACCATCTGTTTACTTAGTATCTGTGTGGCATACCACCATGGGACCTGGCATTCATGGCCTCTGAATGCAGTGATGACACATATTAATAGTCTGATGCAATACAGTACTTCTGGGTGTAGAGAATGGATAAAACACACTCCAATAAGGAGATCTCTTAATCACTATTCAGGCAATAGGAATTTGTGCTGGTTTGGAAAAATAGGCTAACATTGTAGTGAGGTATTTGGATTTTTAGAGAAGTTTTTGGTTTGGATTTTGTTTGGAAAAGGTGTATTTTGGAAAAGTGTATCATATAATGCAGTCTGAAAATGCAGTTCTTGTTACTCATTTTAGCTGAGTTAGAATCTGGCCCAGTTGTCTTTGAGGCAACTGGAGTTAAGCCCCTCCTTTGAAGCATGATAGGGATCCCAATTCTGCTGCGACTCTTAGCCCATTGTCAGTAACTCAACATGATCTTCTGTAAACATATGACAAACTCAAGTTTTCCCTGGTAGAATCTAGAAATGGCCTCTTTGAGTAAGAACATTTTTCTTAGCCCATATTTCTTGTTTTGTTTTGCATAGCCCAAGACTTAAAGCCACAAAAGAGTAATCAGCAATATTCAAGTTTTTTTTGGAACCTACGTTTTGTGCGGCTGTGTGTGCCAGCATCCTTTTCTACAATGGAGTAAAGCAGAACTGAAGCATATCCAAGATCAGGCGTATCAAAGTTCTCTTGAGTATTTAAAGAGAAATAAATATTTTTAAAAACATGTTTTCTGGATGAAAACTGAGGTGTATTTGCTCCCAGCTTCTGCCCATTTTCTTCCAAGAAAAAACAAAAAAAGGTCTGAAGTTGAGCTATATGAAGAACGAAGCAGCATTGTGGATGCCTGTAGTTAAGAAGAAAACAGGACACCACTTGAGGGCAGCAAATACTCAGCTTCTCTCTGCTCACAGTCTAACAAAGTATCATAAAGAGCTAGCAGGCTGTACTTCAATTTTCCATTTACTTATCTTTTAATTTTTAACTTGCCTTGCAAAGAGTATTGTTTCAAAATAATGGCACTGATAGAAAGAAAAGTCCTTTATATGCATCTATAGATTTGATTTTGTTTTGTGCATTTACTCTAGCTTTGGAATTCAGCAGTATGCAAAGGTGTATAGAATTTTTTTAGAGCTAGCAAAAAGGTCATTTTGCCCAAATACCTTCTCACAATGTTATAGGACAGAATTTATTTGAAATCTTCACACTAGAACACGCAGAAAAGCATATGAACTTGAAAAATATTTTTTCAGTCGATGTAAATGATAATGTGAGATCATAAAACTTTCAGAAACATCAAGAATGAAGACAGTGTCAAAATGCATGTTATAGGTTGGCAGATTAAGTCTGCACAAGAGCCTTTACTCCTGGCATAGACTAAATTCTTACAACACTGGATTTCACGATCGTATTTCTTTCTGAAGTTCCGTTTTTAAAAAGCAGCAAAATGATGAAACAAAATCCATCATCTTGAACTAAATTTATACTTTCATGTTCCATCAACAGGATTGAAATTTAGGTGTAAAGCAGATATCTTTATCAATTAGAGTAACTATGATCTGCCATGAGGTTATGAAGGAACTTGAAGGAAAGCCCATGTTTTCACAATCCAATGACGATAGAGAAATACCAGTTTTCACTGTGTTTTGACTTTCTTTCTAGTCTCGTCTTTCCTAAGGTGATCCATTTTGCACCTCTTCTTGTGCCACTTGCTGTCTCCCCTGTAACCCTTTCATCCTCGTTGAATGTCTCCTTTTCTTCACACTGCAGTATGACCTGCTGCAACACAGCCCCTTGCTCCCCTCTTGTCACTGGGCCTCTTCCTCGCTCCTTCTCCATTGCAGCTGCACTTCTCCTTCTCCTCCACCTTCCCAAGGCACCAGAACAGAGGCAGTCAGAGGTCATTGAGGCACTTTTGGCCTCAGCTCCTCTGCCCCATCCTGCAGCATCCTCAACTTGCTGGAAGATGTCACGTCATGAGCAGGGCCATCCCAGTCAGCCCCATCAGCTGACGGGGTGCAGCATGCATCATGCAGGTGGGAGCACACAGAGATGACCCACCAGAGTCTCGCACTTCTTCTGAGAGTATGTGTGTGCACAGCTTGGGACCTCAGGAGTAGGACCTACTGCAGAGCAGATTTTGACATGGGGTGTAAATGCTTGCCCTGGTTTCACCTGCATCTTTGCTGAACTTGTAATCTCTGGTCAAAAGTGCAGGGTTACTGGAGAGTTTTAGTCTTACGGTGGCATTTATTTTAATGCTGAGGTTAGAGAAAAAGTTGATTTGCCATTTTCAGAAATGAGTGAACAGTATAAGGTGACTAAAAATATATCTGCATACAGAAATAAAATTCAAATTCAGCTTAATGCAATTCAGCACCATAATAGGCAATTTCAATGCATGTGAACAAATTTGGTGGGACTAAAATGAAGGCAGGCTTATGTAACGGAAAATGTAAGATATAATCTTAAATGTAGGTATTGTTATTGGTGTTACTTCTGCTCTGTTTCTCTTGCCTGAGAAGAGCAGAATCCTGTGTACATAGAGGAATGCTGGAAGGTGATAAGTGGAAACATGTAGCTGTTTCACAGACAGAAAAACTATTTATTGAAATGGCTGGTGGTCAGAATTTCCAAGATTTGGCACCACTTTTTAATTTTTAAATTTCCAGCCTGTTTGATTCCAGTCCAATCTGAAGTTAAGAAGCTGTCTTTTCAGAGTGCCTTTACATTTACTCCTCCCAATGAAAGTAAACTGGGGTTCCCAGTCCACATTTCTGAAGATCAGGTACTAGGTTTTTCAGATTAAGTCTGCAAAACCTGGCCATTACTGAAATGCTGATTTTTGCCCTATCTTGCACAGGAAATCTGTTTCAGAGCCAGAAATAGAGACTGAATCACAGGACTTCTACACCTTTGGTTCAGCAGCAAGACCATCTGTCACTTGTAAATCCTGCGATGAAAAAAGACAATCTATTCAACTTCGATGGAATAATTCTGAATTTACAAGCTATATTCTTCTCTCTTTCCCCAGTTAGATTTTCCTCCCCTCATACATGCTTGAATTTCTGTTTGAGGGTTCAGCCTTGGACAAAGCAAAACACAAAAAGAATGATCTGTTTTTAATCAGTCTCCCCACTGACCATGATATAAACTTGCAAAACAAGATAACTCCTCTCACCAAAGCAAGCTTGATTCAGCTGCAAAATTGAGAGAAATCCAAAAGCAAGGGTTTGCAGGACATTTGCTCCACGTTTACTCATTCCAAGACTGCTTTTTAAATAACTAGGTTCTCTCTCATCTTTGTTCAGCTCTTGAAGACGAACTACTCTTTCTCGCGGCACCACTAAAAACATGACTAGATTCTCTTTTATAGTGTGCAAACAAGTCAAGTTCGTCCTTCCCAGAGAACTGTCTTCATCTGGTTAAAGATATACTTCCTGAAATCATAACGTGTTTGGTTTTTCACACATATGTTTTCGTCGTCTAAACTGCAGATAAAATTGCAAGATGAAATTTTATCATTTGCAAGAGATTATTTTTCATGGCTCTAAGTGAGAGAATATATCTGGTACCTCCTTACGCCCAGCTATTGTTTTTTCCCACCCGTGCATACATGCAAGCATTCCTGAAGCACACACTCAGTTGTGTTAGTATAGTTCAGGGCATGTCATCCTGTTAAATTTTAGTGACAATGTGATTGAAATTTTGGGGATTCATGACTGCGTGGCAACAATTCAGCTGATATCTACTTTATCTGCACCAGTTCTTCCAACCTTCTTTCTATGATGAAAAGCTGAAGGCTGTTTCTAGGATACAACGTGCAGCACTTCCTACTCTTAGCTCACTCTTACTTCAACCTCTCAGCTCTGCCATTTTTTTTCTGCCTATGAATCTTAAATAGCTTTTGCCACCTGAAATTGAGGTGAAAACAATATTGAAAACAATAGCATCTGTCCCAGCTGTGGGTGGGATCACCTTGCTACCACGGTAAAACTGAAGGGTCCGATCTTCACAAGGATTTTGCATAAGGGTGACTTCCACACATTACTTATTCTGCTGGGAAAAAAAAAAAAAAAAAGAAAAGAGAAAAAAAAAACTCCCCTGCAGTGAGTTCAAAGGCTTTGGGTGTGTATGGGAGCACACATTTGTCCATATGTATAGGTTCTCTGCTTTGCCATTCCGGCTGGCAGTTCCTGGAAAGCTGTCTGGAGAGCCACCCTGCAACTCCAAAAGCTTCTGCCAAAAGGAGATTGCAGATATATGGCCTCCTCCTGCCTTTTGGGCTTTTACTGTCCCTTCTACATTGTTGGGCTCATGCATGGACAGAATGAGCAAGAGATCATTGATTCGTCATAATTCTAATTTGAGGAGAGAACAAATTTCTGATGGGGTTGATTGCTTTGGGCAGTCCAGCTGAGGGGAAGAAAAAAGTCTTTAAACTGTGCTGCTGCAGGTTGATCTGGACATAAACAGTTACGATACCTTGATCCATTGCAAACTCCTGGCACAGGAACAGGATGCAGGTATAGCAGACAATTATTGTAAAACAATTGCTGCTCTATAAACAGGCAAACAGGCAGTTTACAGTTTTCTGCTGTCCCCGAGATGTAGGTGTTGGTTCCACATGCTTGTCAGCCCTCCACTTGGAAAGCCAAGTGGACAACTCTTTGGACAGTAGCTGGCCAGAGGCTTGTGGGTCAGTGGGAAAGGGCTGCAGGGGGAACTCTGTTCTTGGGCTGGGAAGCTGAGGAGATTTCTTGTCACTTAGGTCTGGGAGGCAAACCCCCTTGCCAGCATTTTGCACTTGCAGTACATGATTACTTTAATATTTAGGAAGCAAGCAAACAGTAATCATTAAGAGCAGTTTATTAAATGAAATAAATTTCTCCTTGTGCCATTCACTAAAGAGCAGGCAATTTAGCTGTTCCTAATTACAGGGTTATGTCTAGATTTTTCTAAACTGAAATGACAGTTCATATAAGCCATTTCCTGAGGCATACATCTGTTTTTTCAGGGTTTTACATGAGTGAGTCTCTCCATCCACAAATGGTGGTGTAAATCTTGGTGCTGCTTTGGTCACTCCTGGAACCCTGGATGCACAGCCCCTGCCCACAAGCAGCGACCTGCCTTGCTGTGCGGCAGGAGGGCGTTTGTTCTCAGCCAGTTCTGGCAGGGCAGATACACACGTTCACTCCAGGCCCATGTTTGGGATGGTGAAACAAAATAGTTCCCATAGTTATTCCTAGAAGTTAATTAGCTGTGACAGTGGGAAAGTGACAACCTCAAGGTTCTTGGGTATTTATAACGAGGCTGTCACTTGCTAGGTTAGTCAGGTTATAGAGGAGACAAGTGTGTGCAGTCAGGTTTCTGGCAGGGCATAGAGCTCAACCTGCACCGTCGTGCTTCCTTGCCATTGCTTAGATGTTGGCAGAAAGGATGTCTTTGTGCAATGTTTGTAATCCTACACCAGCCGGCGATCCATATCTTTGGGGAATGTGGCCTCATTCTGCTGCAGATCTCTGTAGGTGCACACGCGTTGCCTTCATCACATGCCTTTAGGGTCTGATCTGGGCTGAATGAAATCGACGTGTGCTTTCTGCTCCTGCTTAGCAGGACTTCCAGCCCCACTGACTGCTCCTTGGATGGTGTAGGCTCCTGGTTTGGGATCCTGGGTCTTTCGCTTTGCATTTAGCAAGCGGCAGCGATGCCATTGTGCTTCAGGTCTTACCATAAATATGAAGTTTCTTAATGCAGAAGGAGATGCTAGTGTTTGACTCTGTTTTCACCATGTAATCAAGCCTTAACGTGCTAAATGTGATCATGATACGCTGGTAACAGCACAGCTAAACGTGACTTCTTAATGCCTAGAGAGCTGCTCAGCTGGAAGAGCTACTGGGAATATTTTGGAGAGTATTTTTCTTGTATTTGTGAGAGTTAAATGCAGAGATTTGCAGTGGGGGAAAAAAAAAAGCTCTCAAATTACCCAGAGAAGTTGTGGATGCCCCATCCCTGGCTGTGTTCAAGGCCAGGCTGGATGGGCTCCTGGGCAGTTTGATCTAGTGAGCTAGTGGCTGGCAGCCCTGTCCATGGCAGGGGGCTGGAACTAGATGATCTTTGAGGTCCCTTCCAACCCAAGCCATTCTATGATTCTATGATTCTATGAAATTACACATTTAGTGCAAATCAAAGATATTTTATTGGTAATGACAGGCTAACCTTGAACAGATTATTTCAGAAAAATCTCTCCGAGTACCATTTATTAATGTTAATACTGGTCAGTATTAACATTAGTGTGTTTTCTCACACTGAGAAATACATGAGTCACTATCATGATAAGGAGTGATCACAGAAGTAGGTTCATTTTTTGTCATTCTGGTCCTTCCCTTTTAGTAGGAAAAACTAAGATACAAATTTAGTATGGTCTTGAGAGTGTCATTTCTCAGTGAAAATTTCCTGCTTATAAGTAGTGTGCCAAATTTTGTAGTGGGTTTGTCATCTGCCCAATATTCTTCAGAGAAGGCAGCTGACGGTTGGCTTCCCTAATTATTTATTTTTCTAATATTGTTTCTCCAAATCTAGTTTGAAGGGGGAACAATCCCCAGCCACGTATAAATAATCAACTAAAACCAGACATTTCTGTCAAATAAATGTTTGGAACAAACAAATATAGTTTTGTGCGAATATCTCTCGTAAAACTGGCAAAATTGCAGGAAGCATTTCCTGAAATATTTCATTTCACTGGAAGGTGGGACATTACTTCTTCGCATTGCTACAGATCCCCACTGGAGAGCAAAGCTGGGAAGCTGCCAAACATCTCCTACCTGCTGTGACAATGGGTAGCCATATCAACACATACAAACCCATATTTAACTGAACTGTTCAATTGAATTCTAATCTTCAGCTAATCACAAAGCTTTAAAAAATCTCCCTATTCATGTTTTATTTCTAAAAAATACCTTTATGATGTAATGCAAATGAATGAATGGATGAGAGACTCAAACACAATACACTGTCTACAAAGCTAAATGAGCTACAGGGCTTATATTCTATTCAATATTTGACCCATGAAACTCTCAGTTAAAAAGAAAAGCAGAGATTGGGAAGTCACTGAAGGGCCATTTTAGGGATCCTCAGAACAAAAGGTGGTTTTGTTTTGTGCTATGACGTCCCAGGAAGAAAGCACTCTAAGCCACCAAGAGCCATCAAATTCAGTGAGAAGATTACAGCTGGAAAAGTACCAGCTATCGCCAGTTCGCCCGTAATAGATGCACTTTGTGTCCAGAACAGAACTGCAACCTCCCGAAGAAGGTATGTGTGTATGTTGCAGGGGACAGAGAGAGCTTTCACCTTTCCTGCCTCCTCAAGACTATTTGCAGAAGAGAACACATCATCTCCGAGTCTTCCCATCAGACTTTGCATCTTCTGTGGGACTGTCAGCGTCCAGACTCATTTGTTCTCGGTGTTTCTTAATGGGAGATATTGCAAAAGCAAAGAGATGCTTCTTTGGCTTCTTTGGGGGTGTAATCTGAAGTTAATAATGGGGGAAATGCACAACTAAAAATACACACGCCCTAAGTCAGGACTTGTAACACAGCACCTCATCATCTTTTACAAGCATGAATGAGTACCCTGCACATGTTTAAGCCAAGACTGATGTTTCTGATAAAAGCCACATCTGTGGAGAAGGTGTCTGACGGTTACAAAACCAAAACATCAATTTGCGTGACAATGAAGTGGAGCAGCCATGAGGAACAAGACGTTTGCCTTCAGCTGGTTCTCGCACACAGGCCCTCAGGTCTTCCACACACCCATAAGGCAGAAACGTCTTCCCTGGACCTCCTCACTGAGGCTGCCCTCTTTTTGCAGATCAGAACATAACTGCAGTCTGATCTGTGCTAGTGTTTGGCTGGGGCATCTGGCAAAACTCTCTGCAAGTATGTTGACTCCTTTTTGCTAATTTTAAGAAAATCCTTGGAGGTGGCTCATTCTCATTCTCATTCAGTTTTTCTATGCTACACAGCAAGGCTGGGCGTATCCTTAATTTCGCCTGGCAGTGAGGAGTGCTGGCACGTACTTTTAACTGAAGTGACTCTCCCTGACCCAGGTTTCACGCTTGCACGGAAACCCTGTCACAGAAAATAATATTCCAGTGTCTTTCCATTTGTTTTGTTATTACACCGTGTCTTCAAACCTCCACCTTTCCAGTACAACTAGGCCAATGTGACCTTCTTACCAAACAGTTATTGAAGAGTACGGTTAACAAAGTGTTCTAGGGGGCTATCAAATGTCTCCAAGGTAAGGCATGCATAAAACATGAGCACAGTCATAAATAACCAGGCTCCTCTTCATTTATTTTAAAATGGTGGTTGTTCAACTGGCTCGAAAGGGTTACTCTTTCACCCGTAGTTTGTTCTCAGTACCGTGGGAAAATGACATGAGCGCTGTTTAGTTTAAGGGATGTAGTCATGCAAAACCTTTGCTGTACTTGTGGAGGAAGCTGGAGTGTTTCAAGAAATAATGAAGGTGTGAATCATCACAATTCTGAATTGTCAGATAAGAAAATCTTTTAATCTCCTGTAGTAATGTAAGAACTCAAATTGCTGCAATTCTCTTTATAAAATTGTGCAATAAAATATGAAGTAAATCATTGCAAAAGAATCCAAGATTATCAGTAGTCTCTTACTTTGATATCAGTATTTCTGAACAGTGTTCTTTAAAGGTTTTTCTTGTTAGTTTATTTTTAGGAGAAAAGTAAACTAATTAGCTCATTTTTTTCACTTTATAGTCTGTTCTTGGCACGCTTAGAAAACACTTGAGCTCAAACAGCTCTTTTTCAGTTATGCCGCTTGGAAGGAAGGATTTCCATTTTTTTTAAAAACAGCATAAGCAAACAACAAAGACCAGACAAGCAGAAGATGAGGATTTTGGTTATTTCTTCTTCTTCTTCTTTTTAATGTAATTTATTTTTATTTAAATGTCATTTACAGTGTACCAAATTATCTTTGGTTTATATGCCTGTCTGTGTGCTCAGTCAAAAACCAGTTCCACTCTGAAAAATATTCTCATTTCTCATCGTTTCTGGGATTTGGCTCCATGTGGTCCATGTGGTTTTACAGCATGACATCTGTGGTCTTTTAGCAAGGTTTTGTATTTTTATTTACACAGAAATCATGCAGTGCAGTAGGATGTCAAGACAGTGAACAGCTTGATGAAGTTTAGGCTTTTGGGGTTCCTTTTATTATCAAAAAAGGCGTAAAACCATGTCAGTCACTCAAACTGGAAATCTCAGAAGCTAGCTGTGATATATGACTCTTGTAATACGCAGTGAAACTTTGATCATAACTTTATCATTTAAACTCACTAGGCAGGAGCTGCCAATTGGCTGGAGGAGAAACATTTATCCACAGCTACCTTTGTCTGTTGTCTTTAGTATATGACAAAGTCCCGTCGTAAAAGATTGGAATAGTGGACCTAAACAGGATGAACTATAGCCATGAAGTTTAAAATGTTTGGGTCAGATTCTGCTGTGATTTGTGTGCATGCTCCTTGCTCAGGTTGTGGTGTGTCCAGGTAGCCTGCCCAGGTCAGAGCTTCTCAACTCCTTGCTGGGTGTCCATGAGCACCCTATCTGCACCATTTTCAAAGAGAAAATGGAAAAGCAGTTTTTGGAAACAGCATGTATGCTTACATTTTGATTTTTTTTTTTTTTTAATCACTAGAATATCTTTTATAAATATTTGATGAATGCCTGAGAAAAAAATGTGAAGTCACGTTAACGGTAAGATTGTCCACGGTGCTTTAAATTGCCCTATTTTCTTGTCTCAGAAAACATCTTTGTGTGCAGATTAAAGATATGTGACACTCTCTGGATAATTGTCTGGATGTATAGCTCAGACGAGGGGGAGAAGCTGCCCAGCTCTTTCTTCGTCACCTCCCTCACTTCGTACAGCTGTCTACAGCCAGTAATTGGCTTGGGAAACAACGTATAGTACAGCTACTGTTCATATGTCAATTGTGAGTGATTTCTTTCCACAAATAATGCCCAATCTGGCTTACAAAATAAAGCTATCCACGTGCTCACTCAGCCCCAGTTGCTCCACCTGCTGTGGAATGCTGGAGGGAAGAAGCCAAGTCACTGTGAGCAGCAGTGGGTGAGTGGGGAGCACGTGGCTGGTAGTGGCACAGGGAGGCCACCTCTGCCCAAAGTCCTGGGCGTGTTTATGTCACCTGGGACTCAGAAATAGGACCCGGGGCAGTCTGATGGCACCATGAAGGAAGGAAAGGGAGGGGGCTTGAAGGTGAGCTGAGATCCCTTTGTAACTGAGTAAGGGGATCTAACTGAGGGCACACCTTCAGAAAGAGGAAAGAGAACAGAGGAGGTGACTAGGAACGGGTGACAGGCAGCTCTTTGCTGTTTTATGTCGAGTTCATAGACTGAACTGGAGGCCTTGGTGGGTCTGAACTCTTCTCACTACCTCCCAAATAACTGAGATGGGGAGCACAGCAATGAACTTGGGAGGAGAAGGGGGCTGCTCAGGCTTAACCTCTGCACAGAACTGCCTTATGGTGAGGACAGCAGGCCCCATCTGGTGCTCTGGGATTCACCAGCAAGGCCACCGTGCTGTCCTCCTGCTCTGGATAAGTCCATGAGCTCATGGTCCCCGTTGTGCAGAGCAGTGAATGATAGGAGTGCCTGTGAATGTGTGTGACCATATTATAGCTAAAATGGGCTTTAAATACAGTATGATTCAGATATAATCCAATACAGCATTTTGGGCTGAGTGTGAACTGCTTGATTTTCCATTAGGTTTTTTTAAATATGAGGCAATTGCACAGCAATCTAGAGATAACATAGTGTAGAAAAATAATAGAGGTGCTTCTGTTTTTCCCTTGCCATTTTGGCTTCCTTTCTTTTTCTTTGAAGCCACCAGTTATTTCCCTGTAGAGCTATGAAGTAACAGGAAACAAGAATGCCCCAGCAAAGCAAAGTCTCTTCTGCAGAACTACAGGAGATCAAATCCTGTAGAAAGCCAATGAGGAACAGAGACTTTTGTGTGTTAGAATAAACTCACTTTCTAGTGCACTGGAAGCATTCATGAAACCGTTTAGGAAATGGTGTAATGTATTTTTAGTATAAAATGAAGCTAAAAAGAAGTTGTGAAATGCTGTACCATCAGCTATCGATTTGATACATTAGACATTCAGCAACTGCATGTTTCCTGCTTCCTTATTTCGTTGCAAATAGATGCAAGGGATGTGAGAAAAAGGTTTTTTTCTTCTCGTTTCCTCATCAGGCTCCCCCTAGAAAATGCATGTCAGCTAGTGTGTGTGAACCAGGCTGGTGTGGGACACTGGTCCTGCTGGACACCAGGCTCAGAGCGCAGCTTGGCCCTCTCTCATCCACCTTGGAGATGACCTGTACGGCTGAACGCCCATTTCCATTTCCATTTCCCTGCCTCCCATTCCTCACCTTCAGCAGCTGCTTCCAGAGCTGGCACTTCGCACACTCAGATTTTTTTTTATCAGTCTCTGCATTTTAATTACCATCTCCTCCATTTCTAAAGGCTGGATGTTCTGAGATAATGAACTGTTTCCACAGGTCATGCTGCTTTCTCTTTCTCTGGATTTCTCTGTTAACAGAAAGCTACTGATTTCCAGGAAGAAATTGTGTTGATTCCTTTATAGCCTCAATCTGTTCTCACTACAGCCACTGGCAAACATTCTGTTTATTTTTCAAGGTAGATACAAAACTAAGCCAAATGCCATCAGGCAGAGATCAGCATTTATACTGAACCATGAGTGAGGCCTGGGGAGCCTGCCTAAGTTGTTCATTAGAACTACTTTGAAATTCCTCACTAAATAGGTTAGTATTTGCTTTTTGCCAGTGCATCAATTTCTGTAATCCAGAAGGTTTTTTGGGGGGTCCCATGTGAAATTTTACAGGGAGTAAAGGAATCAAAATAATAAGGACTTTTTATCTGTGATACTCTACTGAGAAAATGTAACTAGAATTTTTTGCAATGTCTGAACACATAGTTAAGTAGATGGACTTAACCCTTAATTTCAGGTGCCCAAACTGAAGTATGCAAGTTTTGCGATGTATAATTAAGTGCTCCTATTTATGTCTCAGTTATGAAAAATAATGCTGGAGTGGAGAGGACTGTCAGCTTGGGGAAAGCAGAAGCATCATTTAAGCTCACTTTTTTTGGAAAGAGTTGATACCCCACATTTAAAGGAAGTGTGGCCCTCCTTGTCACAGGTCACAATGCCAATTCAGCACTCAGAAATCACTTAGAGGCACACAAGAAGAAGATCTTGATAAAGGCTGGAAGCAAAAACCACTTCTAGTTTAACAGAATTGCAAGAACTCAGGAGAGTATGTTAAAGTAATGCCATGATTTCTTTACCTTGTTCTTACACCTTTTCTCTGGGCATGTGGTTATCGTCCAAGCCAGGCTACCGAGCTGACTGGATATTTAGCTTGATCTGATGCAGCAGGAGGGTTTTTTTGTTTTTTTTTTTTTTTTTTTTTTTTTTTTTT